>WEKX01023880.1:52159-124605 GCA_013390025.1 Pitta sordida | reverse complement strand
GCACGGAGCGCCCCCCGCACGGCCCCGCGGCCCCGGGAGGGGAGCAGGGAAGGGCAGGAGCGGAGCGGCTGGTCCCAGACAGGTGATGAAGGCCTGAGCGATGGGAGGGTCTGAGCCTGCTGTACGAGGCTGCCAGCTGGTCACGGCTCTCCGGGGAGGGAGGAAAGCAGGAAGGGGAGCTTCCCTGCTCCTCTCTTCTTCCTTCCTCATTCCCTTCTGCTCCCTGCTCCTACAGCTTCCTCCCTTCTTTCATTCTCACCATCTTCCCCCCCCCTTCTCCTTTCTCTGTACTTCTTTTCTTCCTCGTTACCCTCTTCTGCTCATTCGCACCTTTTCTGTTCTTTCCCTCCTCTGCTACATTTGAACAGTTGTCCATTCCTCTCCTCCTTCCTTTCACCTTCAAATATTGCTCGATATTAAATTTCAGAAAACTTCACTCTCCTAATGATGTGTGCATTTCTGTTTTTCCACCAGGTGGATTTTAAGGCTTTGGAATAGGGTAGCCAGTTGCAGTGGTGCAGCTTTCAAGCATTTTGAATCCCTTCAACCAGCATAACCTTTAGACTCTCTCCACCCAAGGGAATCACCAGAGACATGCAGATATAATGCCATGGTGCTATGGGCATATAAAATACTGTTTCAATTAAAAATAGAAGCAGGACTGCACAGTTGTACAAGGAAGACATACTTGTCGCCTTCTCCCCATAATACACCCCACCCCTCTGAACGCCCCTCTTTTGCCCTCTCCTGTATCGCTTTTCATATCAGTGTGGATTATTTCCTTAATAAGTAGGAGGGAAACGTTTTTAATCTAGACCAAAATAGGCCTGTGGGGGTATGTGTGTATTCTTTAGTGTCATGCAGATAACTGGGGGATTTTTCTTCTTAATAAAAGATCCTTGACAGAAATTGGAAAACTCTGTGCTGCAGAGTAAAAGCAGTAAAGAGAGAGCAGCGTTTGCTGGTCAATTGGACGTCCATTTTAAACGTGTGCATTGAAGCCAGTTGCAGCACTGGTGCCTGTATACTTAATTCATAAATGAACAAGGAATTCATAGGTGGCTTTTTTTTTTTCAGCTGTGCTGTCTTACCTTCTGAAGGTTCTTTAGCATGACAGTTGTTTCCAGCGGTGACATCAGTGACCAGAGTTAACTGCTCTCTGATAAAACCCGTACTTATTTATAGTACATATCTAAACTAAAAATATTCATCCAGGTGTGTTTTTGTAAGGGTTTATTTTTGTGCTGCTTAGAAAATTATTTTTAAGAAGTATTAAAATTCTTAAAATTCTCTTTACAGTGCTAAAACTCAGCGTTACCAGAGCTTAGAGAGTATGATGCAAAAGTGGTAGTTTTTTAAATAGGAGTCTTTAGTACTTAAAGTATCAGAAATTGTTTAAGCATTTGTTACATTATCACTGGCTTGTTTTAGTGTAAGTTGCTTTTAAGCTCGGAATGTACAGAGCTGCAGTGGCACGTTGGTTTTGTTGTTCTGGGTTTTTTTTGAAGTACCCCTATCTAAAGCCGCTGCCGTTGTAAAATTGTAAATAATTGCAACCAGATCCCTACCACTCCCTGGTTTTGGACTTTACTTTAGCTAAGGTGTTGCACGTGTAACACAATCCAATTTAATACTTTAGGCTCAGACTAAATTGCTTTAAAATGCTATATTTAGCACTAAGAAAATCAAATGCTGCATATGTTCTTCAAGCGAAAGATAAAATGTGCTTTTCCTAAAGCTGTAGGTGTTTCGTCCATGTGCAGACTTTGTAGAAAAGAAAAACACTGATCATAATAGTAGGTTGTTCTGTGTAGGTTTCCCCACTGGGACTTGTTATTTGAGTAGATGGTGCAAAAATAATTCCATTCCTTTTAATAAAGATTCTAAAAGGATGCCGTTGATATCTTACGGCTTCCAAAAGTACTTTCTTGACACTAGATAAATCCCATGTACTGGCGTCCTTTGGGAATATTTTGCATAAGACCTGAGAGCGCTCCACTGTGTGGTGTGTTCTGAGGATTCCGTGCATCAGCCGTTCCTCGGGGGTGACGCGCTGCCCTTCTCCGGGAGAGAGGGGGGGCAGTTTGTGGAGCGCGGTGGCCGTGGCTGGGCCCTGCTGGCCGGGTCGGGTGTGTGAGCAGCCCCGCTGATGCCACGGCGCATTCCCGGGGGGAGATAAGGCAGGAATGCTGCTCTCCGGAGGGGCTCGCACCGCTAGGGGGCTGCGGCCGTCTGCGCTCCCTCCCCATCCCGGGGCCACTAACTGGGAATTCTCTAGTAGGAATGCCAGGATTGTTTACTTCCCCCCCTCTCCCCCGCCCCGCCGTATCTGTGTTGTTTCTTAATGGGCGCACAAAACTCTTAATCGCTCTTCGGTTTGTTGTGTTTTTCTTTTTTACTTTGAATATTTTTAGCCTAAAGTTCAGTGTGAGCTAGAAGAGTATTACGTTTTACAGATTATTTTTTTGATCCCTCTCATCACTTCCATCTACAGTTTTAGTATTACATATGCGTATTTAAAGAAAAGCAAGTTCAGCATTCCTCTCAGGAGAATCTGAAACAATTGTAGTGAAGTTGTTTTGAATTTGCATGCTAACTGTGTTTTTCTAGTCACTTAACACCTACTGGAAACCAAAATAATTAATCTGTGACTAGTTCTGTGCATTACATTTTGTGGTAAATAAGAGTTGTTTCTGTGACTTAGAATTCCCACGCATTTTTGCAGCTCTGCATCAGTTGACATACAAACATGACAGAAGAGTGTTTGCATTTAAAACAGCAAAGCCAATACCTGCATACACAATTTTTGGAAATGTATGTATTATTTTATTTTGGCATGAATTTATTTAAATTGGCTAATATGTGGAGTATTGTTTGTTCTTACATATGACTTTTCATTTTGCTACTTTCACAATTTTAAAATGTGGATAACCGGTGTTGTCATTTTTCACAGGTAGCAATGACACATGTGACTTGGGCCTTGCACAAGGTCAAACAACAAACTACTGTTTGAATTAAGTCTCAGAACTTCATGGTGTTAAGATCTGTCTTCTACACTGCAGTCACTCATAAAGCAAATAGTATGAAATAATTCAGATATGTGGATCAGTGAAATTGGTTGAAGTTGCTGCTACCAAGATATACTTTTTTTTTTTTTTGCTTTTTACCTTTTTTCCTGTCCTCACCTTGATACCAACTTCCTCAACTTCCTTGTTTTCTGCTTTTTCTTTCTGTTATTTTTAGAAGTTCTTTGCTGAATTGCCTTTGTAAAATTTCTCCATTGGTTCTTTTGTGTTCTTCCTGAGTAACTGTAAATAAGCCTGATCAGGCAGTCTTGCCCTGAGAAACTTTTCTGAGCACTACGTGTGTCTTTGGTAGGAGGTTATCCTGTGCAAAAAGAATTAAGGATTTATTATTCCTGTAAACTTGCACTGTTTCCTTTCTTGTTAAAATACAGGCTTTGAACCTATACTGGATGATTTGAGATATTCGGAAATCTGAAGATACATAACTTGGGAGGCCTGAGTTCAGAATCTGCAACCTTTTACCAGTTTAATGTACCCTGGTTTAGTTTATGCAGGTTTCTGGGGTTTTTTCGGTGGAGAGCAACAATGGTAATAGACGCCCCTGGCTTGCTGCTTTCCTGATGAGGGATGTTTTGCTTTGAGTTTAGAAATAATGTTTAGGCCCTAATTTCAGTCAGAGTACCACTACTGAAGGCAATTCAAGATACTGTCCTTTACTGTCATCAGGTTCTTTATTAAGCTTACTTTCAGATAAGCAATCTGGATATTTTTTTTCCTGATGTTACTTGTGTAATTTTACCAGAGAGTGTTGTATTTACTTTCATTTATAAATAAGATTTTGAGTACTGTTAATTAAGGTTACCAGTACTTGTGAAGGAAAGACTATTGATATGTTAGTAAAGAGCAAAGGACAAATAAAGTGGCGAGGACCTCAACAGACACAGGTGATTTGAAATTGTTGATAAAGTTACATTGGTATGCTCTCTATCTTGTTTCATTTCTAAAAATAATTCTCATTTGAAGGGAAGCATTCTTAACGTTTGAGTAAAAAAGATAACTTGGTAAATACTGAATGTGAAAAGTTGACATTACATTAAGGTACATGAGTGTTTTTTGTTGGGTTTTTAGTGGTTGTCAAATGGAAAACAGTTGACTTGTTCTTCTCTTTGGATAGAGCTGTAGTTACCAGTGTGCTGATAAATAAATCTTGGAATTTGGGTGCTTCACTAAGTAGTTTTTCATGTCAAGTTTTGGAGCTGAAAAAGTATGAAGTGAGAAATGACTTGGGATAAAAACTTGGTGTCAGCAGTAACTGAATCCAGAGCTGTCACTCCTTGGAATCATGACGCTTGGTATTTTGAGTGCACAGTGCCTTCAAATTCATTCTCCAGACCATTTCAGTGATACCTTGTGTGTTTGAATTTACTTCTGTGATCTGCTGTAGAGGTCACAGTAACTTTGTTCATATACCCTGCAAAGCAGACTAGGCTGTGGTTGCCCTTTGCTTGGCCAGGTAATTTACAAACTCTATCACAAGGCTATGGTAACTGAATCTAATGCTGGAAAACACTGATCCATAAACTCTTCTGTCAAGACAACAGAGTGAGTAAAGGACTGGGGAAAACCACTTTTTTCCTTCTTGGCAGCTGCTTAAATTGTCGATGATCATAAGCAATTCTGTACTCTTTCAGAAAACGTACTTGCTTCACCCATGTGAGGCCTAAAGCATTCTTAGGTTCAGAAAATAATTTTGGAAGGTGTTGGGAAATATTCAGAGTAGTTTTTGCTGATTTTATTGACTATGGAGCCATCTACAAGTTCCTATGCGGCTGCAATTACTAAATGTGATTAACTCTTTGAGTATTCATTACTTGCTAATAATATGGCATTTTATTCTAATGTTTATCATTCAACTTTGACAAACATGTACATTTGAAAATAGGGCTTTCTCTGGCCTCTTAATGCTTCTGACTGATCTTGTGGGAGCCTGTCTTTGACCTTTCTCTTGTGGCAGTGTCCGCCAAGCCCCATTCTTGCAGGCAGATATACTGTTCTCTCCCTCTGACTGCTTTTCCACGTACTGAGTTCTTCAGAGTCCTATAGTTTGTTTCCTCATGAGCAGCTGTCTGCTCTGCGTGTCTGGCTGTGGATTTAGAGGAGTGCCAGAGCTTGGAGGTAAGGGCAGGGAGCAGGACTTACCTCCCGTCTTCCCTTCGAGCACTGTAGCTTGGCTGGGCTCAGTGCAGGACTGATAGCCTGTGCCTATTGATTTTGGTGGTTAGAACCACAAGGCGAGTTGCTATTTTGGTGTTAGTTGCAGTGTTTCTGTGGTATAGGTATATTGTTTATGAGTATTGCCAAACGTTTTTTGTCCAAAGGAAAGTTTTAGTAAAGCTTAGACTTTTTCAGCAAGCTGTATTATTCCCAAAGCAAACTGGAATTACTAATGTAAACGGCGAATCAAGAAAAAGCTCTACTTTACCATTTTGATGTGACATTTAGCACATAAATGGTATCTTGCTTAAAAAGGATACCTTTCTTGAGTTAAAAATGGATCACATAATGATCCAATGCAAGTGCCTCAAGTTCTTTTCCTGTTCAACATCTTAAAATGTGTTTCACTAGCTTGGCAAAGTCTGGGTGTTGTGTGGATGCAAAGGGAAGGACAATGGGAGAGAGTTCTGTTTTTGATTACTTCGTAGTAGCATCCCTGCAGTAAAATCAACACTAAACAACATTATGCTAAAAATTTGTACCCTAGTTGGGAACTCAAAATCTTCAAATATAATTATGCTTTGAATTTCTAATTTGTCACAGTTTGTGAGGCCTTTTAATTTAGAAATGCTATATTACAGTATCACAGTATTGATAAGGCTGGAAAAGACCTTGAAGATCATCTAGTCCAACCTATACTATAGGTGAAAGGGTTTTGGGGTAGACTGTACTTTTTTCTGGTAGTAAAATATGTGTACATGTAACTAGACTTACATTAATTTCATGGATTTTGTACTTACTGCCAATGCCAACTTCATCTTACAAAACTATATTCTAGATAGTTTAGAATTCCAAATTATTCTCCTAGTGCTTAGTGATTTTTATATTTCACGTTTTGTGTGTTATCTGAGAAACTGTACTAATTTTTTTCAGAAGAGGATTCTGCAACCTGGATATTACTGAAATACCAACTTCAAATCACAGTCACTTAAGAGCTGTCTCCTCTTTCTGGAGTATTAATAGCTCTGCTTATAGGATTTAAACCCTCTAAACCTAGAGGAAGACCAGCTTGAGTTTTGGGGTTTTGTTTATGGGTTTAACATGGGAAAAGGGATCCTCATGCACAGGTGAAGTGTACCCTCTCTGATTCGCGCTTCTACTTTCAAAAATTGAAACTTTTAATGATTTTTACTTTTTCTTTTCAGATCCCTCAGGGCAGGACTTACTCCAGGGCACTGTTTAAATGTGTGACATCACTGCAGGACGATCGCAGCAGGATAACCATCTTGCTTTGCACCTTTGTTTCCTAAGGGTAAGTTTGGGCTTTAGACCTTCCTTATGTTTGAGGGGGTAAATGTGTGAATCAGTACAAGTATGTTTTCTTTATAACTACATTTGAGAGTCTAAAAGTCAATAGAGACAAGGACCTCTGGCACATCTGCACAGGGTCAGAGATTCTTCCTAGGGTGGTGTCACACACTTTGTATCTTTTGAGTTCTCTTGAAGTTTCAGTTTAAACATAGAGATACTATTTGCCACTCTAAGATTGACATTAGTTGGGGAAATCCAACAGCCCTTCCTTTGAATCTGTAGCAAAGATGGAGGTGGGGAGGTAAGCAATGAATTGCAGTGTTTATAATTGTTGCAATTGAATTAGACAAGTTGAAGTAAGATAACGGAACTAACTTACCATGAATTTCTAGTGTGTCTGCTTTAAAACTGTACGAAACTATAAAGTGCCTTTACATTAGTGGTATAGTGAAATGAGGACTCTTCCATTTGGGGAGCAATTTAATGATGATTATGTATTAAATGTGAAGCCATTATAATGTCAGATTTTTACCAGTTTTATTACTTAATTAACTTAGATATCATTCTGTGTCTTTGCTTTGTACAATCAGTGCAAAATAGAAACCATATTAAAAAAAAAAAAGAAGGAAACCACACTGCTTTTAAATATCTTTAGTGATTCATCTCCCACTATGATGAAAATCTTCCAGGTCAGAAGTTTTATGCGAGACTGATATGTTTGTTTTCCCTTTGTCATGTCCCATTTCATCTTACTCTTTGTACTTACTCACTTAAAAATATATTGATTTAAGAAAACATTTTATAGAGAGGAGGAACAACCTTTGCTATGTGAGGATGTAGAGTATCTGAAAATATTGATTGTTTCTCATAAAGTGATTGCTAATTGACAGCGTCTTCCTGATGAAATTAAATAGTCCCGTGGATGAAGGTTTTTTGTGTGTAGTCCACATCAAATCTGTATTGTGCTGTGGCAAACAGAAAACATTTTATGGTGAAAATGCTGACTAGAAACTTTTCATTCTAAGAGTTTGAATGATGCTACTGTGATAAGCTTTGCTTTAGAAAGAAAACAGTGGGTTTACTTCCAGTAATATAAATAGTGCTTGTAAAGGATGCTACTTCTGCTAAGCATTTTTATTCCCAGAGCCATTTTCTATTAGTTCCAAATTCTGTAGTTTAGGAGAATAATAAACACAGTGAAAATAATGAAAAGGAAAATGTAAACTACAAGTTCTTTTTCTGAGTGTGTCTTTGAGTAATCTGATTTAAACAAAAAAGAATTCTAAAATATGGCACAAAAGTGTTAGTTCTTACAATGTCAGGGCTCACAAATATAAACATTTTTCCTCTTCTTTTTAATGAAATAGATGCTTGTTTTTTTCTAAAAAAGATGCTTTCCTCAACTGTGAATTTTATAACTGAAAACTGAGATTATCTATGTGGTTTTTATTTTATATTTTGGTTAATTTACTTCAGTGCAAGTGTAGTTTACATATATGCTGTGTTTCTGGCCAGAACATCAGTTTGCTGTTTCTAGGTGTTACTCTGTTGGCCAGGAATTGTTTCTATATGAGATACTAAAGGTTTCAATATTTTTATCTTCTGTTACAATTTTTAGTGATGCAAATATGTACAACTTCTGCTGCTGCATGTCTTCAAACTTGGATATATTTCAGCAGTTGGGAATTAGTTTTACAGGTATTAAAGCAGATTTTGAGAGCTCTTTGGGTGACAAATTCTACATACTTTAAGCTAAAGGAATGACAATACCCTTCTTAACAAATCGGTTTTACTATACAAATGTGAAGGCAGGTAGCTGTAAGTACTGTAGTCTGTACCTTTTACTTATAGTTCCATGTGATAACTGTCTCTTTACCAAGAAAAGGAGAGAAAATATTTTTATCAAATTATTTTCACACAATATAGAGCGGTGTAGGTTGGAAGAGACCTCTGGATGTCATTTTGTCCAGCCTCCCTGCTCAAGCAGTGTCACCTAGGGGAAGTTGCCCTGGGGGGGCAACCTGCTGGGCCCAGTCATTTGGCCATTCCGTCTTTTTAGGCTCCCCTCATAATGTAATTGTTCGTAAAACAGTAACTGTCTTTCCATTTGCAGTATGCATGCAAGCAAAGCCTTCTCATTAATAACTGAGAGTTAGGGGTAATGACAACAGCTTCAATAAAGCCATGAGAACCTTGTAATAATTCTGTGGAAGTCTGACTGTAGATATAGTGGTTTTTGTTGACAGTTAATTGAAGTGTTCGGTTTTGCCATGGAGACAGAAGGAATGAGACTACATTGCAGTCTTAAAATCTCACACATAAATCTTACTTTTAGTAGTTTATAATATTTGTGTTTTTCTGTAGAATTCAGGTTAGAAACTTCTCCTTAAAAGCATTGTGCTGTTAGTATGCAAATAAAGTAGTTTACTTCTGCAGATAAGTAGCAGCTGAACTATGTGGCCAACTGCCTGCTGTTACAGCTTGTTGTGAAATTCTTTACTGCAACCTAAGCCCAAGCCTACAAACACACATAAAAGTAGTGTTAATCATGCAAATAAGCATGATATCTAGTGAAAACATGATTGTGAGTAGAAGTATGTGAATACTGAGTTTGGTTCAGAATTTTTATGTTTATTGTAGTTGAAAATGCTTATTAGTGCCTAGTATTGATAAGCTGGGAAGGAAAACAGTAATTTGGGAGTTTGGGTGTGGGCCTTCTTTTTTTCAAGTATGCTGATCATCTCAAAATAGGTGATGGGCTATTATTAAACTGTGCCTAAAACAGGTTTCTTTTTAAATTTGTAGTATAAATAGCATTAACATGAATGAATTACAGATTTAAAAAGTCATTTGAAGTAGTTGTATTTTTTTCATATACACAGAAAATCAGGGTGAACAGGCAAGAGTGTTTCTTAACATTTTTTCTCTCATGAATATTACAGAGAAATACCTGCAATCTTGATTTTTTCTTTTTTCCTCCTTGTATTTTTTAGGAAGATGATCATCCTTATCCTGGTTATCTGAGGTTTTCTCAATGACAAGCTGAAGCAGGAATGACTGAAAACTGTTTCTGGAACCCTGGATATACAATTTAAATTTGTAGGAGCCTTTCCAGAATGAAAACCACATACAGTTACCTTGATAATTGCAAAAGGATGAGAGGAAAGTTATGATGGCAAAAAACAAAGAGCCACGCCCCCCATCTTATGCTGTTAGTGTTGTTGGACTATCTGGAACTGAAAAGGATAAAGGTAATTGTGGAGTTGGAAAGTCATGTTTGTGCAATAGATTCGTTCGTTCCAAAGCGGATGAATATTACCCTGAGCATACCTCTGTGCTTAGCACAATTGACTTTGGAGGAAGAGTTGTTAACAATGATCACTTTTTGTACTGGGGTGACGTAACACAAAGTGGGGAGGATGGAATTGAGTGCAGAATTCATGTAATTGAACAGACTGAGTTCATTGATGATCAGACTTTCCTGCCCCATCGGAGTACAAATTTACAACCGTACATAAAACGTGCAGCTGCCTCCAAACTGCAGTCCGCAGAAAAACTCATGTACATTTGCACAGATCAGCTGGGCTTGGAACAAGACTTTGAGCAAAAACAAATGCCTGAAGGGAAATTAAGCATAGATGGGTTTTTATTGTGCATTGATGTAAGCCAAGGATGCAATAGGAAGTTTGATGATCAACTTAAATTTGTGAATAATCTCTATATCCAGCTCTCAAAATCTAAAAAACCCATAATAATAGCAGCAACGAAATGTGATGAATGTGTGGATCATTATTTGCGAGAGGTTCAGGCCTTTGCTTCAAATAAGAAGAACCTTGTGGTAGTGGAAACATCGGCAAGATTTAATGTCAATGTTGAAACATGTTTTACTGCACTGGTACAAATGATGGATAAAACTCGTGGTAAGCCTAAAATAATCCCCTACCTGGATGCCTATAAAACTCAAAGACAGCTAGTTGTTACAGCAACAGATAAGTTTGAAAAACTTGTCCAAACTGTGAGAGACTATCATGCAACTTGGAAAACTGTCAGTAACAAACTGAAAAACCACCCTGATTATGAAGAGTACATAAACTTGGAAGGAACAAAAAAGGCCAAAAATACATTTTCAAAACATATAGAGCAACTTAAGCAGGAACATATTAGAAAGAGAAAAGAGGAATACATTAATGCATTGCCGAGAGCTCTTAATACTCTTCTATCAAATCTTGATGAAATTGAACTCTTGAGCTGGTCGGAAGCCTTGAAGGTAATGGAGAAAAGGCCTGACTTCCAGTCCTGTTTTGTAGTGCTTGAAAAAACACCCTGGGATGAAACTGACCATATAGATAAAGTAAATGACAGGAGGATTCCATTTGACCTTCTCACTACCCTAGAGGCAGAAAAAGTTTATCAAAACCATGTGCAGCATCTTATATCAGAAAAAAGGAGGGTTGAAATGAAGGAGAAATTCAAAAAAACTCTTGAGAAAATCCAATTCATTTCACCTGGGCAGCCATGGGAAGAAGTTATATGTTTTGTGGTGGAGGACGAAGCATTCAAATATATCACTGATGCAGATAGTAAGGAAGTGTATGCTAGGCATCAGAGGGAGATTGTTGAAAAAGCCAAAGAGGAGTTTCAGGAAATGCTTTTTGAACATTCAGAGCTATTTTATGACCTGGATCTCAACGCAACACCAAGTACAGATAAAATGAGTGAAATTCATGCAGTTCTGAGTGAAGAACCTAGATACAAAGCTTTACAGAAACTTGCACCTGATAGAGAATCTCTTCTGCTCAAACACATAGGATTTGTTTATCACCCAACTAAAGAAACTTGTCTCAGTGGCCAAAATTGCACAGACATAAAAGTAGAGGAGTTACTTGCCAACAGTCTTCTGCAACTAGACCATGGCCGCTCAAATTTATACCATGATAGTGCCAATATTGATAAAGTCAATCTTTTCATTTTGGGCAAAGATGGCCTTGCACAAGAATTGGCAAATGAAATTCGGACACAATCCACTGATGATGAATATGCCTTAGATGGAAAAATATATGAACTAGATCTTAGGCCAGTTGATGCCAAATCCCCATACCTGCTGACTCAATTGTGGACCTCAGCCTTCAAACCACATGGTTGTTTCTGCGTGTTTAACTCTATTGAATCACTGAATTTTATTGGAGAATGCATTGCAAAAATAAGGGCTGAAGCATCTCAAATAAGAAGAGACAAATATATGGCTAATCTTTCATTTACATTAATATTGGCTAACCAGAGGGACAGTGTTAGCAAGAATCTACCTATTCTGAGACATCAGGGACAGCAATTGGCCAACAAGTTACAATGTCCTTTTGTTGATGTACCTGCTGGTACATATCCACGCAAATTTAATGAGACCCAAATAAAACAAGCTCTGAGGGGAGTACTGGAAGCAGTTAAACACAGTTTTGATGTTGTAAGTCCTGTTCCTACCATTAAAGATCTGTCAGAAGCTGACCTAAGGATCGTCATGTGTGCTATGTGTGGTGATCCATTCAGTGTGGATCTTATTCTTTCACCTTTCCTTGACTCGCACTCCTGTAGTGCTGCTCAGGCTGGCCAGAATAATTCTTTGATGCTTGATAAAATAATAGGTGAGAAGAGGCGCCGAATACAGATAACTATATTATCATATCATTCTTCAATTGGTGTGAGGAAAGATGAACTTGTTCATGGATATATACTGGTCTATTCTGCGAAGCGGAAAGCATCCATGGGAATGCTTCGGGCATTTCTTTCTGAAGTTCAGGATATGATTCCTGTCCAACTGGTGGCTGTTACTGATAGCCAGGCAGACTTCTTTGAGAATGAAGCAATCAAAGAACTCATGACTGAAGGAGAACACATAGCAACAGAAATTACTGCTAAGTTTACAGCTTTATATTCATTATCTCAATATCATCGTCAAACTGAGGTTTTCACATTGTTCTTTAGTGATGTATTGGAGAAGAAAAATATGATTGAAAGTTCTTACATGTCCGACAGCACAAGAGAATCAACTCATACAAGTGAAGATGTTTTTACAAGATCTCCAAGAGGAAGTTCCCTTGACTATAATTACCCAGATTCAGAAGATGATGCCGAAGGACCACCGCCTTACAGTCCAATTGGTGATGATGTAAGGTTACTCCCAGCACCTAGTGATCGTTCGAAGTACCGACTGGATTTGGAAGGAAATGAGTATCCCATTCACAGTACACCAGTCAACTGTCATGACCATGAACGTAACCATAAAGTGCCTCCCCCGATAAAACCGAAACCACTTGTTCCAAGAACAAATGTGAAAAAACTGGATCCTAACCTCCTGAAAACAATTGAGGCAGGTATTGGCAAAAACCCCAGGAAACAGCCTTCTCGAGTGCCTGCGGCACCACCAGAAGATATAGACCAATCTGACAACTATGCTGAACCTATTGACACTATTTACAAACATAAAGGCTTTGCGGATGATATCTACGCAGTCCCAGATGACAGTCAGAATCGTATTATTAAAGTTCGAAACTCAATTGTTATAAACACCCAAGGTGAGGAAGAAAATGGGTTTTCAGATAGAGTATCTAAAGGTCATGGGGAAAGAAGGCCTTCAAAATACAAATACAAGTCTAAGACTCTGTTCAGCAAAGCCAAGTCTTACTACAGAAGAACACATTCAGATGCAAGTGATGATGAGGCTTTTACCACCTCTAAACCCAAGGGAAAAGGAAGACATCGTGGAAGTGAAGAAGACCCACTTCTTTCACCTGTTGAAACGTGGAAGGGTGGCATTGATAACCCTGCTATTACATCAGATCAAGAATTGGATGATAAAAAAATGAAAAAGAAACCCCACAAAGTAAAAGAAGATAAGAAGGTAAGTCAATTGATTTAAATTTTATTTACAACTTTGGGTGCATTGTAAAAAGGGAAGAGTCAAAATCTGCACTGTTTTGAAAGAGGTGCTTTAAAATTTACATATAATACTGTTTTATTTTTTGTCTTGAGTTTCTATTAAGTTGGTCAGAACTAGCAAGCCTTCGGGAATGAGATGATTTTTCTGCCTAATCAGGTGTTCAGAAAGTTTCAGTTATTTCCACCTCTATGTACACGTGCAGGCTTCCTTCCATTTGAGTAAGGTATTTTTTTAAAGAAAAAGCTGCTTTTTGAGTTTCTGGGTAGAACTGGTTCTTTCAGTTCTTGCTGTTCTTGAGTTTTAGGGGTGGTGAATGAAAGGAGTGGTTTCCATTTAATTCTTACTTGTCTACCTGGAACTCCAAAGCAAGTGCATGAAAAGGGAACTTTGTCTGGTGGTTTTACTGACTGCGGCATTTTTCTAGTGTGGGCAAGCAGCAGGTAAACAAGTTGAAAGTTGTACTACCTGTATGATTCTCTATTCAAGCAAAATAAAGGCAACGAAATAGGGAAATAAAGGGAAAATGGTAGTGTCACATTCTACTTAAAAAAAGTTTAATTTTGATCTTTATGTCTGATAGCTGCTTACTTTTTGACTTCCTGTTTTGAAAATTGTATCAAGGTAACGTTGTGGTCTAGGTTCCAGATTGACATTCTTTATAGTTTAGATGTTAAAATAAGCCAATCTTTTTAATATTAAGATTTGTAGCATTTTTTGAATATGCCTTTTAGCTTAAATCTGACAGTACTTGCATAGAAATAAGTTTTAGTAAAGCAGAGCATAGTTAAATTTTACTAATAGATTAAATTCTGAACTACACTTCCTGGTATGCAGCTGTGATTTGAATTACACATGACTGATTTAAAGGGCACTAAATTTTCTTAAAGCTTACTCATAAGCATGGGTAATGATGTCTTATGGGTTTTAAATGGTTTGGTTAATAATACTTTGAAGTTATTCTTTTGGGGAGACTTAGATTTTTAAAAACCAATAAATTACATGTATACAGTGCTTCTCATTGAATGTCCCAAAGGTGGAAGGGACCCACAAGGATCATCGAATCCCATTCCTGGACTCTTTTTGATTGAAATAATCTTGCTACATTGAAATTGAAATGTAGTTTCATAATCTTCCTACTGTCCCAGCTGTGTTGAGTTGACAGAAAGTTACTCTCACTTAGATATTTGTTTTAAACGGAGTAGACCTAGTATAGTAGGGTCTTCTCTTCCTGGTATTGTGTCAAGAAATCCCCTGATATCTTTACCAGAGCCTCCACTTCTGCCTTTGGCCTGTTGAGAGAAAGCCCGAGTTGAAAGTTTTGCTTTGGTTTGTGGTTTGGTGGTGGTGTGTTTTGGTGGTTTCTTTGGTTTTTTTATTAACTGCAAGTAGCAGGGCTGCTACTCTCAAATTAGGCACAGGAAACTTTTAATAGTAGTAGAAATTATTGTAATGATTGAGGAAACTAATTTCATTTGATAGCTAAAATATTTGAAGGCTTTCAAAATATCCAGGAATGTTTAGTGGTCAGTGCTTTTGATAAGCTGTGACTACTCTGTGTATTGACTTGCATTAAGTTGAAGTTAAAGTAGTTCCAGTTCAAGTGCTGAGTCATTGTAGTTTGTAATACACTCCTTTGCATTTTCTAACTGTTAATTTTTTTATTTCAGAAGAGATGCAGTTTTATTAGTTTTGGAGCTGGATTTTAGTGCACCACTATCTACAGATTACTTCATGGGGTTTTTTGAGAATTTCAACCCCTTGAATGTGAAAGAGATAAATAGAACTTGGGTGCTTTTTTCTAAATATTACTTAAAGCTCTTACTGATTCTTTCTCTGAAATGTTCAGCTCTGTGTAAAGGGAACATAACATACATGTGATACGTTCTTGCTATAATTATAGTGATTCTGAAATACAGAAATCTTATGAACAAAATGAGTTTGTGTGCAAAAACTTGAACTGTAAAACAAATTAGAACCTCAGACTTCAAAGATTTTTTTTTTTCTAAATCAGCTTCAGAGCTACTTTTTAAAAGCCCAGATAGAATGTAACATTCTTGGTACTCCTTGCATCTTTGTTGATATGAGATGTGGTGTTTCTTGGTGGATTTCTTGTAAGCTATTGCAGGAAAGACATGACCTTGGAGGATGCTCATTGTGTGCTGATGCTTTCAAGAGCCCAGTCTTCCAGCTCACAAGAGGAAATCATGTAAATGTGTGGGCACTAAGATACAGGGAGGCAGAGGATGGGTCTGTGGAGATCTCAGGGTTCAGGTAAAAAAACTGAAGGGAAGAACACAAGAATTGGCTGGGTAGGAAGGAGGAAGCAAGACTTGATGTAACAGTAGTGTAGGGAAATGATGAGCTGTAGTTTGGGTAACACATGGATGAAACTTTTAAAATCTATTATGAACACACCCACCTTAGAGAGCATTGCTTTTGTTAGCTGAAGGTTCCAGCACATGATCTGGTCTGTGACTTTGTCCTTTTTGTTATTGAATACAGTGTATCATCTTTCTTCTGCTCTTTTGGTTGTCACAGTAGTTTTCTACATGCCATCACCTACTGCCTTAACTAAAAGCCAGTTTAGTAAAGCCAACTGATGGTTGTCGTGTCTTTGCCTTTAGAAAATAATATATATTTTCAGTGGAGAAGGTTGAATCAGTTCAGTATAGTCTGACTTGTGATACACCCACCTTTATCCTTATTACCACCTGTCTAAATGTTCTGAAAAAATTATTGTGTGGCCTTGCATGTGCTATTAACAGCCAGACTGTTGAACCCTTTCTGATAGGGCTGTATATGAAGAGAAGTGGAAGGAAGAAGGAAAAACAGGCTGTCTTTGGTCACAGGACTTTGTCATTCAAGTTTTGAGTTCATGTGGATTTGTATGTGCACACTGAGCTTGAAAGCTTTCAAGTGCATTTTGCGTGCTAGTGTTTGTTGAGCTGCAGAATATTTTCTGTAATGTTTCTCTTATGAAAAGAGCACCTTGTCGATTCTGCTGTTATTAAACAAAATAGCTTTCGGATTTCATGCATTTTCCAGAGTGAACTCTCCCCTATATTGGCATGCTTTCTGTTTGATTATTTGTTTCCTTAGTGGTGTTCACAAACTCGGAGGAATTAAGCGCATAGTACAGCGTTCATATGCAGCTTTGCCTCAGCTGTACTTTGCCAAGTTAGACTTCTTGAGCTGACATGCTCATTCATCTCCGTGTCTTTTTCAAAATTGCAAGGGGAAACTACAAGTAGGTGCTTACCTCAGTTGGAATCTTTAACGATCTTTAACTAAGGTCTAGTACAAATCTTGGTTTTGGTGCACATGAAAAGCAGCAGCCTTGTGAGCTATATCATAAATTATTTTTGTCTTCACTTTAACTTGATGAGTTTGGAGATACAGAACATCAGAAGCTGAAGAAAATTTCAGGCTGTGAAAGAGCATGAATACTCCTAGAGCATAAGGATCTTGCTGAAGGAAGTCTTCTAATATCTCAGACGGGAGGAGCCTCTTCATGTGTATGCAATAACCTTAAAGCTGCGACTGTAATGCAGTTTGCAAATCCATGTAGGGCCCAAACCACAGTATTGCATAGCTTTTAATTATTCTCATTGTATTCTTCTCATGTGTAAACAAGGCTGATGCAAATATAAAAAAAATATTTATGACTGATTTATCTAGTACTATTATGTATTACTACATGAAATAATAGCAAGTTATTTTGACCCTTATTTTAGTAATTCTCTGTACAGGAGGAAGCCTGTGTCATCTGGAAACCTGTAGCTATTCCATGTAGTTACAAATAATAGCCTGGTTATTTGTCTTTACAATGGAATTCACGAGTATAAAAAATTTTCTCACCTAATTTAGAGCTTACTTTTGCAAACACTTTGAGATATGTTGACTGTCTAATTTAGGCTGTATTTTTGGCTCCTCTTACATATTATAATTGTTTAAGTTTTTATCCTCCACAGCATATCAAGAACAGCAAATATGCTGAATAAATTTCTGCAAAAGGAAAGGCAGAGCCTTTTGTTGATTGTTTTCAAGTACTTCTGAAAACAAATTGTAACTATAGAGATTTTGTAAACAATATAGTAAATTAACTGATCAGTGATAATTCTTTGGCATGCCATTGTTAAAAGCTACTGAATCTGAAAAAGTTTCACTATTTTTGTTCTTTGAGGAATGGTCAATAGCTTGATTTTTCAAGGTCAGGGGTTTTTTTTGCGAGTGGAGTTTCCATCTGGATTGCTAAATGAAATCTGAAGAACAGTGCTCTGAAATATCCTGCCTTGTAACCTTGTTTGCAAACAACATTTGTTGCTTCCAAAGAAGATTGTGAATTACATTCTTCCCATTTTCCTTTACACTAAGGTGATTGTAAGATGCCTTTTATTTTAAAAACCTTTCTCAGAAGAAAAAAATACTGGCATCTGGATGAATTATCACGTATTTTACTCTGACTTGTTTTAGAACACTGTACATGTGTAAGTGATAAGTTTCTTGTCTGTTTTTCTATGCTTAAACTTGTTTGCTGTCATTATGCTTTCAAAATTATGCGAAATTTTATGTTGAGACTCTTCCTGAAGGAGTATCAGGAACTGTAGAGCCCATGTGTGGTTATCTTAGTTTTAGTAAGACTGTGGTAAATGTGAGCAATGGAGGATCCACTTCATTCAGCTGTTCTTGTGTGAATTCAGTGGTTGATTTAGCAAAGTGCTGTCTTCTTCAGACTGGAATGTGCAGTGAAATGGTTTCTTTCTCCCGAGGGGTTTAGGAAATATCAGAATCTATACTTTCAGGTTTTTTTTGTTCAAATTTAACACCAAATATGCATATTCAAAGCTATAGACCTTCTTGAGCCTCTGTAGTTTGAAATTTGGTGTAACAAGCTGGAGTTCTAAAAATGGCAGAGTGCATGAGAAGAAGAAAGTGCATGTTGGGGACCATCACTTGCATTATTCATGTCATATAGTTTCTGAAGATCTAGCTATGAATTGGAGGTTGCAAATATTTTATTAAGCCGATAAAGTGGGTGCTGTTCATTGTGTCTGGTGTTTTGAAGTATTTTAGTAGTCCTGAAAATGCTGACTTTGCCCTTCATGATCTAGGACTGACTGCAAATAAAGCAGACAGAAAATTTCCATGGTATCAAACGCAGTAGTGAAGTTTGTGGGAGGTAGAGAAGTGGCTGAATTTCCTCTTTGATAAGTAAATTACTGATAGTTCTGGTGGGGTAGAGGTGAGAGGAAGAAAAAGAAAGGGAGCCCGTCTTGAACAGAGAGGGCTTGCTGGAGTAAGCAGACCATCCATAAAGAGATTTGATAGATAGAAAACTAACAACTGCCAAAGTTAATTTTAAAAAGTTGTATTTAAGTGCAATGTGCTCTCAAGACTCTTAGCTGGCTAAAGTCTCACCCTAGTCTTTTTCTAGATGATGAGTGCTACTTATCTGGTTCCCTGGTACTTACAGTTAAAAAGGGTTAAGCTTGAATATTCTTTACATCTGTATTTTCTTGTTTTCATGATTTTATGCTCTTTGTAATAATATTTCTGTTTTTTAAATCAAGACTCTGTTACTGTGCCATGGTGGAATGCCTGGTTTTGTGTTTACCTTGGCTTATATTTCGAGGTCTTCAGCTAATGTTTTGCAACACCGTTCTTGAACTACTACAATCAAAGCAATAGTGCAAGTAAATGTTTGGTATCAGTGATGTGAGGCAACTTTGGGATTCTCAGTTAAAACGCTTTCCTGCCAAAGTATGTAAGGATCGGTTGGAGGTTTGGCATTAACCTCTGTTAGGGTATGAAGAGAAGTTGTCTTTGACAAGGAGCAACTGGGGAAACCTATGCTGGAAGCTCAACATAAGTGCAGCAATCAGGTATAAAACAACCACGCATTTATGTGAGAACGAAGGATTTCAACTTTATGGTGTTGGGCTTGTGTTTTAATTAGTAACAAGAAAGCACTGGTATGTAAGCTTTTTGCTGGGACTAAGCAGCAAAAATTTGGGGCTGGTTCGTATCTTCTCTAACTTGGTGCATATTAGTTCTTTTTTATTATGGTGTAGAAGCAGCATACAAAATTGCTTTTGGCTTGCAGCCTTCAATATTAGGTGATTGCTGTGTTGTGGAGAGTAGGTGTATTGGGCAGAACTATTGAACTGAAAATACTTGGGGCAAAACCATAATCGCTCTGCCAAAATTGAGGAATTTTGAAGTTCTTTGCCTTTTTCAGGTGCTCTTTAACTAAGTGAATAGTTTAGGTGTTCTTGTTCATTGTTTCATTAGAGATACTTTAGAAGTTCATCTTACACAGAAAAATGTATGATAGGCATTATCTTGACTAGCAAGTTTAAAATTTCCCTTCTATGTCTGATGGATCACAAAAACTGCTATTTTCTCAGAGCGGGGAATAAGAATTACAAAAAAGCTTTCACTAAAACATCCTCTTGTTAGACATAAGACCTGTATTCTTTTCTTTTGAAATCAGTTGATCTTTTGGGAAAGATCAGGTCATTTGCACACTAACACACCTTTTTGTTCAGAACAAGTTCTTCACATAAGAAGTCTGCACCCACAATTTAGTAAAGTATGGAAGTCTCAAATCAGGGAATAGCATGTAGGTTTTTAAAATACCTTAAAGTTTTGTTTTTAATTTAGAGGAGCTTTTTTTGTGAAGATTTTGTGTAGATGGTGTTATTTGCAGGGAGACTTGATTTGCACTGTTAGTGGAGAGCTTATGCACTCACATAACCCAGAAGGAAGGGAAATCACAAGAGATATTTTAATAAATATTGGACAGAAGGGAGACAAAATGCTTCATGATACATAATGGGAAACAGCTGATAAACTTAATGTTGTAACTCTGCATCATGAAATCATAATTTCATGTTTATGGACATAACCCCATGCATCGTTATCGGCTGGGGGATGAGTGGCTGGAAAGTGGTGAAATGGAGAGGGATTTGGGAGTAATGGTTGACAGAAAACTCAGTATGAGCCAGCAGTGTGCCCTGGTGGCTAAGAAGGCCAATGGCATCCTGGCCTGTATCAGGAACAGTGTGGTCAGTTGGACTAGGGAAGTTATTCTTCCCCTGTACTCAGCACTGGTCAGACCACATCTTGAGTACTGTGTGCAGTTCTGGGCTCCCCAGTTTAAGAAGGATGTTGAGCTGCTTGAGAGGGTCCAGCGAAGGGCGACAAGGATGGTGAAAGGACTAGAGAACAAGCCCTGTGGGGTGCGACTGCCAGAGCTGGGGTTCTTCAGCCTGAAGAAGAGGAGGCTCAGAGGTGACCTAATTGCTGTTTACAACTACCTGAGGGGAGGTTGCAGCCAGGTGGGTGTGAATCTCTTCTCTCAGGCTGCCAGCACCAGAACAAGAGGACATGGCCTTAAGCTGCACCAGGGGATGTTTAGACTGGATGTTAGGAAGAGGTTTTTAACAGAGAGTGGAATGGTCTGCCCAGGGAGGTGGTGGAGTCGCCGTCCCTGGAGGTGTTTAAGAAAAGACTGGATGAGGAACTCAGTGACATGGTCTAGTTGTTGGGACGCTTGGATGGGTGGACGTGGTGCCCATGGTTCCAGGGTTGTGGGTTCGATCCCTGAGTGGATGCTCACTTGGGAGCTGGACTAGATGATCCTTGTCGGTCCCTTCCAAATCAGAATAACCTGTGAATACTCTTGCAACTATTTTGTGTTGTCCTACTCTACTTTTAGACCAGTTTTCAAAGGACTTCAAGTTTATTTTCTTTTTCTGTTTATTCTTTTATTCTTTGTGCTTCTTTAAATTCTTTAGACAAATTCTCACTGTCCAAACTGGAGATTAAGCTGAATTCAGGTAGACAATTCATCTAAGAAACCTTTCTGCTTTTCCGAGTGTATAGTGTCATACTTGATATCTCAGGCCCTTGGAACTACTCTAATCACAGGATGATTTTTTGAAAAAAGCAGTCTTTGTTCCAAATTTGCAAATATATTTGATATTTGATACTATATCCAGGTATTCTACACAGATAATACTTATAATTTTCATTGAATTTCTGTAGAATCCTAGTTTATTTTTCCATTAACCAGTTTGCTTTCTAACAGGCACAGATTTTGTTGATCTAAAATGCAGTCTTGACTGTTACTTCATTTGTTCTAAGGTGGTGGGGGTGTGCACTAACACCTTGGAAAAAACATTCAAATTTTCCTTTCTTTGCTGACTTAGTGGATGTATCTCTAAAATGATCTTACATTTGACAGAGATGTTTTCACTGGTTTTATACATCATTTAGTTTCAGCTGTTGCTCATCTAAACTGCATGGTGCCTAAATAAATATTTTTGGTGATGTAATTTTTATTTTCATCAACATTCAGAGATGAAACATGGTATTTGGTACAATACGATTCTTGTAATCATCCAAAGGTGCTTTCTCAGTTCCACTGATAAAATTCCTTCTCAGGGGAAAAAAAAAAAAACAACCGAGCAAGAAAACTCCATATGAAACTCATCATCGTCTTAGATTTGATTGTGTGCAAACCTCCTTTTGGCTAAAATCCTGTGCCTGTAACAAAGCAATCATGCTTAAGAGGAGTGCCTGGAACTTTAAGCAGTATCATGTTTCTTGTATAGTTGCAATATAAAGATTATTTTGTATCTTTAAATATTTATGGAACTTTTTGGTGATAGGACACTTCAGAGTTTAATCCTAACAATTGCTATGGAGGTCATGAATCAAATGTGGTTCATACAGATTAATTTGTGAACAGTGCTGAAAGTTGGTATGTAAAGAGTTGTCCGCAGCACTCCAAACAAGTGGTGCCTTTATTTTTGTTCCTGTGCTATTTCAGTTACTGGTATGTGGGAGATCCTGTAGGTAACGTGATACAAAACAGACCAGATCTCTTATAAGTTGAGTTCTTTGTATCTAGTGTATGCTGTTTTGAAAGTACATTTAATTTTTATTCATTCAGTTTGCTATGGAAGAATTTTACTGTCTGATAGATGTGTGATCTGCTTGTGTTTACTTAATGATTGCAATTTGAGCTAGTTAAAATGTTACTTGAATATTACTTAAATAACTCTGTTTTGTTGTAGCCGAAAAAGAAAACTAAGACATTCAATCCTCCAATCCGTAGAAACTGGGAAAGTAATTACTTTGGGATGCCCCTACAGGATTTGGTTACACCTGAGAAACCGATACCTCTGTTTGTTGAAAAATGTGTGCAATTCATTGAAGACACAGGTAAGATAGGAGGACTGTTGGAGGAAAGACTTTCTCAGAATGTATAATGAGTAAAGCCTCTAATTTTCTGTTTTAAAGTACTTTTAGAATTTTATCCTAGGAAGAAATAATTGCAGGCTAGGCACACTTAAAAAGGAGATTGTGTTTCTAAATTTTATGCTTGATATGTCCTTTGACTTTATTTATACAAATGCTTAATTTTTGACAAGTCTTTGAAGTTTTACATGTTTCTTGTAATTTGAAAAACTGACATGACTTTCTAATGCCAAATGAGTTTTTGGTTTTGTCTCTCCTTTCTCCCTGGCGTTCTGGTTGTGTATTTGTCCCTTCTTTCAGCCTATTTAGTATGTGACCAAGAGGCAATTAGGATGATTTTGCTGGTCCAAAACAAGACTACAGTTAGGACTGGGTTTTTTTTGGTTTTTTGTGAGCACCAGTTTTGAGGTAGTGTGTAGATACTGCTTGCTGTGAGGTTTCATAAACGCTCTGTTTGTGTTTGGAGTGAATGACAGTGTGACTGAGCTGAAACGTGTAGGGTGATCTTACGATGAGTGTGCAATTCAATGTCATTTAGCGTAAAGCAAAACAGCATCATTTTTCAACAGTTGCTTAGTTCTGTAATACATTTTTAACTGTAAGTTGACAGCAGCAGCTTTAGCAAGAGTAAAACTGAAGGGTTTTCTTTCTTGAAGTAAAATTTGGTTTTGCTGCGATCTGTAAGGATAGTGTTTGCAGAACAATTTCTACGGCTGATAAGCCTAATAGCTGTTTTCGAAGGCTTACATGATGCATTATTGCAATAGAAAAATTAGGTGAAAAGTCAGGCACTGATCTTTTTGGAGTCAGAGGTGTTAGCACAAATCTGTCTTTGATCTTTACCTTCTGTGGATTCCTTACTTAAAGGTAAGAGCTGTATTTTCTTCCCTCTTGCTTTTGCTTTTTGCACCTCACACACTAATATATTAGTGTTTGCTGTTTTGTGTTGAACCCTGCCCCCCCCCAACAAATAAACTAGCATAATTTTATGGGTTAGTCACTGTCTGAATGGATGCTCTTTAAAAATGACTACATACAGGTACTGTGTACAGCTATATGAAACAGCCAGGACTGAAGAACAAATGACTTTTTGAAGAGTTCTTTTGAGCATCTTTAACTTTCTAAGAATACTTTCAAACAACAAAATTATAAATCCAGTTCTAAAGAAATCTGTTCACTTTAGTAAACTTTCAAAAAAAGGTTCATTTCTCCCAGAGAGTTTTCAGCAGCCTGTGAGGTGAGAGAAAGCTGTAATAGTATGGGAACATTGTTGTCTCTTTTTTTAAACTCATAATCATTAAATCATACAAGCACATAAAAGATCTAGCACTTCTATTCTCCTTTCTTGAACTGTCTTTGAACAATGGGATGTTTGGTCAGCTGCTGCATGGGCTTCTCCAAAGTGGTGACTTGGAAGGCACTGCTTTCCCTTTGGCTGGTTGAGTACAGGTTAGTTTGTCCTGGGATGTGACTGTGCAGCTGGAGAATTTTAATTGTGGCCATGTATGTGAGCTGGACAAACATTGTGCCATTGGCATACTTTGTGGCTCTGAGGACAGGAGTTGTCCTATTAGTTTTGTTAAGCACTTAGAACAAGACATCTGCCTTTGGTCTGTTAAAATTGTCTTTCTCCTACTCTGGAGTCTATGTAAGTAGCTTTGGTGTTCTTTCAGCTTCCGGACTTGACTCTAGTAGTTTTATTTTTGGTGTGTATTGTTTTTATATGGGATTAGTGTGCTGTAGGTGTTTGATAGAACGTATTTGTTGCCTCTGAGAGAGGAGGATGTTCTCTTGTATGGCCTTCAAATCCTTTACTGAGATAGACTCACATGGCTGACTTTGCCTGTGTGAGAAAATTGCACAAATACAGATTTGGAGATTATCAGTGTACAGAAGGGAAGTCAAGATCTTTTGTCTCCGGACTGGAGTCCGGAATGATACCATTTGTATTTGATAAAGCTGCTTGACCCTAATGCTTGGCACTGAATTACTGGTGTTCATTATTGTCTTTTTAATCAAGAAGTGCAGTCTTTTCTGATTTGGCTAATCTGTATGTTTCTTTCAGAGAATTGGTTAGCTTTTCCTTTTAAGTTACTTTTATGAATTCACCTCCTTCCCTTTGTACTATCACATGTAATTTGGATTGTGGCTGAATTTGTGAAGGTGTGACTAATCTCAGTTTGAAGGGCTAATCTTAATTTTTAATGTTTCCTATTTCTGCCTTATGAAATTTTACAAGACAATGCTTTGCACCCACTCATCCAAATTGTGATTGAGGCCAGGAAGTATGCAGTGTGAAAAGGTTTTCTCTGTTTCAAATGCTTAGATGAGAAGATAGTATCATAAAGTAACTTTGAAGATTCTTGCTCCATCATAAACCCTCAAGAATTAAGCATATGCAGAAAACACCATCAGCTTTTTGTTTTAGCATAACATTCTGGAATATTCTCACCAAAAAAATGTATGTCAGTAGAAGAGGGACAATTTGGAAAAAATGGACTAAATAGAGGTGCTGAGAAGTTTTAGCCTTTTATAAATTAACATATTTTCCATTTGAAGAAGCCATATGGATCCTGTCAAGGTAAAGGAAGATCTGGTAAAGATCAGGGATCTTAAGTCAGGTCATACAAATGTATGTATTTTGTAATATTGTCACTTCTGGATAAGAAATGAGGAAAGCTTTGCTAAATACTATAAAAAACTTTGCTTCTCCATTTCCATGTTGTCCATGATTATAGGAAAGTCTTTCTTCTATCCAAGCCTTTAATTTCTTAATTCATTGTAATTATAGCAAGATGAGTAATCTTTGATTGGTTATCAAAACTTTTTTGTATTGTTTCATTGAAAAAGATGATCAAAAGAATTTTTTTCTTTCAGGTAAGTAACTTGATAATGGTGAATTATGAGGTTTCCCACTAAATATCTTGGTATAAATGCACAAAGTTTTCAGGAAAACTTTATTTTATGGTAAAGATACTGTGATCTTATTTGTAACTTTTTACAGACTGTATGAACACTTTCTGTCACTAGTGACATGCATGACAGACCCATGATGTTTGTATGCTTTTATCTCTGCTACATTCTTTGCAAATGAGTTTATAACTTGCTTACCGGGGCAGCTGTGTAAATTGGCTTTTTTACTTTAGTAGATACTTTGTTAGAGGCTTCCAAAAGAATGTTTTGGTACAGTTGTGTGTCTTGTTGTTTTTAAGAAAACTGTAGTGGCTGTTTTTATATAGAATTAATCGTGCTATACTAAGACATATTAGAAAATAAAACCTGGTTTGTTTGGTTTTTGTAAATGATATCCAATGGAGACCATTGTATATTTTAGTACAACTCATCTTTCCTAAATTTAAGCATCAGAATCGAGATAACTTTTGAACCTAAATTGTTTAACTGTATCAATTGATTGAATTCTGTGTTTCTCTAAGAATTACCACGTAGAGAATAAGAGGAGAGGGATATTCTGGTATGCTAATAATTTTGTTTGAGAGAGAGAGAAGAACAGATTTCTGAAGGCTAATTTAATGTCTAACATCAAAAAATGTTGATATGGTTTGAATTNGTCCAACATCAAAAAAATGTTGATGTGGTTTGAATTTTGTATTGCAATATCATGCAAAATAATATGTTGAATGTCTGATTTTAAGTGTAAAAATGTATGTGTTTATGGCAAGTTTGTAGCTTGAGTGTTTTGTTAGTAACATTTTTATGCTGTTTTATGTTCCATGATTTTAGTGGTGAACAATTCCAAATACTGTTTGTGTTCTATTCAACACCTACTCTTGTTGATTATTTTTAACTTTGTCAAACTTGGTGTAATTCAAGAAAAGTGACTCATGCTAACTGATACTATTAGCATGTGAGGCTTTTTAAATATTTCAGTATGAGTTTTCAAATTTTTAATTTTTTTTACTAAAATATTGATATTCATGTGCTTCATTGACCAGATTATGAATGGTAGGTTCCATACTTTGTAGAAAGCTGATAGGATTAAGACTGTTATTTGTACATGAAACAATTGAGTGAAGAGAAGTTTATTATAATAATTTTTATGAGGCAAGAAATGGAATAAAGAAGGAAAAATGAATTTGTCAGAGCCACATCTAATTTAGTATCTTACATGGTCCCTATGGATAGCTATATGTGAAATTAAAAATGGTGTACTTGGTATATGGACAATAATTACTACTTTTGGTATTTATACCTTTTTTGTAATGCTAAATTTACAATTTTGGAGATAATTCAAGTGAAGTATTATTGCCGTCTTGTATGCTTAATCTGCCATGAGTCCTGATTTTTGCATTTAAAACATACATAGGGCAAAGCTTGTCTCCAGAGAATGATGATCAGGTAGAAGTAGGTGAAGAAAATTAGTCAACAGGGCCTGTTGCGGTAAAAAGTGTGGTAAATCATTGAGGTATGTTCCTAGTGGCTGCAAAATCCCTAAAGTCAAGATTGATTATCTCTCATTTAAGGAGCTTCAGAGAGCTTGAGGCTCTTAGGAGCCTGTTCTGTTGAGCACAGAATAGGACAGGACAAGAGTGGCCACCCTCCATGGTCTCATATGAGAGCTGGCATTCTGGGGGTAGTTTCATAAGAAATGGTGTAATAGCCAGAAAGTTTGTCTCCTGCTGTATGCTTCTGTCACTTCATTTTGGTCACTTGTTAGATGTCTCTGAATCAGTGGAGTTCACTGTCTTGGAAAGCTGTGTCAGCAAAAATGGTCAAGGTCCTGCTGTGTAATATTGCAACTGGTAATTGAAGGGTTAAATAAGTGCCCAAAGGGCCGAAAGACTGGGAGCAGGAGCAAGGGAAGGACATAAAAAGTAGTTGGTGAGGCAGGGAGTTAGACCACCTTTTTCAGTCACAATGATCAGTTAAGTTGACTCAACTTCCCATGAAGCTGGATGTTTAGCAAAAACCCCACATAGACCGTGAATCTGTTACTCTTGATTCTGGGTAGATACAGTAACAATAGAGTTAAATAGCTCTACCACTCTTTTATACCCTCGTCATGTTGGGGCGTGATCCTAGAGTGGGTGGTGTGGTTAAATGTATGTAAGGCCAGGGTTTCTGCCCAGGGGAAGGTGAACAAGCTGTGCTGGAATGGGATAGTAGGAACTTCGTGGAATTCAGCAAGATCAAATGCCAAGTTCTGCACCTAGAATTGCAAGAACTCTGGAGTGGTACACACTGAGGGCTTGATTCGCGGGATGTCAGTGCTTATGGAAGGGATCTGGCAGTCGTGGTAGATAATAGACTAAGCATGTCCTCTGTATTGGACTGTCCCATTAGAAGGGTAGTCACTACAGCAGTAGAAGTGGTTAGTCCTTTTTGCTCTGCACTTGTTAGACCTCATATAAAGTACTGCAAAAAAGATGTTGACAAACTTGGAGTCCAGTGGAACAGGATCAGGGGCTGGAGTTGCTACTCTGTGGATTTGTTGAACTTGGAGAAGGACTGAGAAGGTACCCAAAGTAGCTTCCCATGCGTATGAGGAGGTGCACCCACAGCTAAGGAACTGAAGTACAGTGTCATTACAATATAAGGCTCTGATTAGAGGGAAAGAGAATACTTTTGCTTGGAAGGTTATTCAAGCACTAGTTCGGGTTACCCCAGGAGATTGTGGAAGTCTTGGAGATATTCAAAGAAAGTTTAGATAAGCAACCAAATCTGAATCTAGTGTTGACCCTTGTTTGAGCAGGAGGTTGCACTAGTTGACTTCCTGAGAATCCCTTCTGTGATCACTTCATAGAATAGTTTCAGTTGTTAGAAGACTATATCAGTTTGTATTTTGCAACTTTGAAACTGATCAACAGAGAGGAAATCCTGTACAAACTTGAGAGGAGGGTAAAACAGGCATCGGTTGCTTCTCCAAACAGAAGACTGACTACCAGATGGATGGAGGAGGAGCATGTACATTAATTTAGTTGTGTGAGAGAATCGCTAAAAACTGTAAACAGATATGTTTTGAAATACTCATAAACACGTTGTGCACTTGAGCTGTATTGCTAATTAAGGTATCTCTTAAATGGAAACATCATAGAAATTATGTAAAGAATTCCTAAGCAATGCAGATATGACCACAATGTCTATATATTTTCAGGATATGCATGATACTTATGCAGCTCCACTTATTCCCCTGGCTTTCTCCAGGCCCAAAGTGACCAAACAGATATATGTCTGGAAAATTAGAATATCTTCAGATGTCACCCATTTTTAATGAAGCAAAGAATGCACTTCCCTTTCCCTAAGCATTTTTGTAATGTCATATTAATTAAAGTCTTGTATTCTTTCTTTTTTTTCAAAATGAACAAGCTATGAAATATGGGTTTTAGTGACACTTTATGATTGAGACCTTGCTTGATAATTGGCTAGTGTAAATTATAGCAACCTTAATTCTGATTTTGAGAGCCTCCTGTTATATGAGTCTTTCTAAAAGGACTGCTTGTTTTTTACACAGTTAACTGTTTGGTGATCATTTCAATATGCTCTAAATTACTTTATTACAAGAAACAGTAAGACACTTATTTTTGTTTCTGGTTTTCAGTGTCCAAATGTCTTTAAATGTCAGTGCTGGCACAAGAAAATAATTTATTGGGCATTAGGAAGTACTTTGGGAATAGGATAGTCCAGGCAAAGGAGAGATACTCTGAAGTAAATGTAGGTTACTGTGACATGAAGTAAGAAGGAACTAATTATTTACACCTAGAGGTGTTGTAAAGCTAGCAGGACCGAGCAACAATAACTCAGATGCTTCTGATATGTAATATTATAGCAGCCATTGTGTCTGGTAAGGATGTGACGAAAATTATGATTGGACCAGAACAGAAGCAAGATAAGAACATAGATAAGGATTCTGAAAAATCAATGAGCTGGCAGATGAAGGAACGAAATTTTTTAAAACCTGACAGAAAAAAAAAGGTGTTGTGTGCTGCCTCTCATTATAGGTGTACAGTACAGATATGCAAGAAAAACTACTGAACTGGATCATTTAATGCATGATGAAGATCTTAATGTAACAGGCATTGGAGAGACCTGGTTGGGTAGTAGAAAACAACGGGGAATTGAAGCATTACTTAAAAAATAATGTACTTTCAGACTTCCAGCTGTGTGTGTGTACACAAACAAATTAAACTTGTCTCCTATTATGCCTTAGAGAAACAGTATAATAGCAATTGATCAACCATTTCAGGAAGCATTACTTTCTAGACTATACATAAGTAAGAAAAATTATTTTTGCCTGAAGAATTAAAAAGACAGATTTAGTTACCTTGGTCTAGAATTGCAGGACTTTGCTATTTTTGGAAGATGCCTGAATTCAGTAGGCGTCTCTTCGTTTCACCTGAAAATTTTCTGAAGTACTATGTTGTCTCTGTGTTTCTCAGAGCTATATCCCTGATATTGCGCTAGAGCAGCTGTGTCCAGAGCAGCTCAGTTCAAGTGTTCAAGGTTTATACACTCCTACTAAACAGTGACTATATCAGACTTCTCAGAAACTGCTAATGCAGCACATTCACTTTCTTTTGTGCAGAAAGAAATTGAGTAGTGGTTGGATAAAATACAGAATACCCTGGGGTTGTAGGGTCTCCAACTGAGAATTCTCCCATACAAAATAAAGAGAATCTTGATCCTAGATTGTTCTTATCTCCCAGTGATTTTTCTTGTGTGAGTGTTTGTTTACAGCTTCTGGAAGAGGAGTACAAGGTGTTTCTGTCTGTGGTCACAGAATAAAATTAAAATTAAAAATAATAAAAATGTAGGGCATTTTTTTGAAGATGGGTTTGAAACCCCTTTCAAATGTGGAAACCATTGACTCATTGAAACCACTTTTTTCCCCTGTGTTACCAAATGATACCTTCTGGTGCTTTTTGAGGATGTCAGTGAACAAGACTCAGGTTTTTTGAAAGGACTGTTTAGGCGTGTATTTACAAGAGGAAAGCTCTTGGCTATGCATTTTGAAGGATAAATGATAGGCATGAAAGTTTATTGAAGAAGCACACTAAAATAACCTTGATGCAGCCAGTAAAAAGATGTGAAGTGTTGAGACATTAAGAAGAAAAGAAAAGAGTTACAAGTGCTGGTTGGAAATTGTTCTGAATTTCCCAGCTGTATGAAGCGGTCAAATGCTATCATGTACTTTGAACATTTTAACAAGATTCTTAATGTTTCTTGGTTACTTAAAGGGCATGCTGGGTGCACTGTGGCATGACAGAGGAGTTGCATATTGGTCTGATAATCTAAAATGCATTGTTATTGGCCTGTGATGGTAAAAAGCTAAGAGGTTTTATAAAGCTCTGAAACCTGTTAATTTTTTTATAAAACATTGTACTGTTATGGGGATGTAGCATATAGATAATTTTGCACCCATAAAGGTAACTTGGAGAATATGGAACTATAAAATGGTATATTCCTTAGTGAGTTCTAAATTAACAGAGAAAAAGATTGTGGGTAATGGTGTGATTTATCAGGATGGACACTTTCATTCAGTGAGTAGGTGTGGGCAAAAGAGATAGGAATGTGATAGGAAGCATAATCACTGGAGTGGAGTGAGCAAGTGTGTATGTGTGTCCATGTGTGCATATGAAGGTGTGTTGTTTAACAGTGCCTGCTGGATTTATGATCACTCCATAACGCAGAGTAAAATGGTAATAATGAGAATCTTGGAGAACCTTTGCTTTCTAACACCCTTCTCCTTTTCCCTTCTTCTCCTACCCCTTAAGGATGACATGTAAATGATGTGATAATTTACCTTAGATAAGAAGTGAAGAAGAATGGATTCACAGTTTATGAAATACACATGGTAGAAGGGAAAGCATGCTGGAAGATTAAGTTCTTGTCTTATACAGGAGTATTTTACTCCATGAAATTAAAAGATCAGGAATCGGTTACAAGTATTTGATTGTTTTCCAGCAGAATATTTTTAGTGTGTTATTGCTGTCCATAATAAAGTGTTAAGCCCAAAATGTGAAGACACATTTAAAAAAATGTAAGTGTTGTGGGTACCACAGAATTTAGAGTTTTGATTATTTTTTTTAAAAGTATAAATAACAACAGTCTAGTAAGGATCAGTAAGAGAATAATTTTGAGTAAATTATACCACAAATGCCTCCAGTCAGGTTCTTGTTACCCTACAATGTAATTTCCTCTCATTCATATTGAATGGAGGAGTAGACTCCATAGACAATTGGTGCTTTAGTAGTCTTATATCGCTATAATCGTGAATGTATTTACATTTTAGGCATTTAAAATTTGTATTCCTACTTTTGGTTTCTGAATTAGTAGTTAGAAGTGGTTCTGTTTTGCTCTATGATATATAAGCTTGCTTTTTTAATATTTATTTCTCCTCCTCTTCTAAGGATTATGTACTGAAGGCCTGTACCGTGTTAGTGGGAATAAAACAGATCAAGACAACATTCAAAAGCAATTTGATCAAGGTAATTACAGATTTTACTATTTAAAATAAAAATCAGAACTTGAATTCTCCATGGATTTATCACAAAGTGATACAGAAGGATTGCACTTTCAAACCAACTTCCGTAGCACTGAGTACTTAATGCTCTGGTAGGTTGTACAGTAATACCTTGCTCATTCGTGCCTTCTCATTTGTGTCTTTGGTGATTCGCAGAATATTTTCCTGTGAAGCTTACTCAGTTATTCATGGAGCTTCCCAGTTGATGCATGTGCAGTGCCTCTACTTTGCTGAGGCGTGGTGCTGGTGCGCCCTGTGAGGTGGGACTGGCATGCCCCTGTGGGTCTCTCGCGCGCTGGGGACAGCCACAGGTCACTCCCTTATGAGTGTTGTGGAGGTTACATGGTTATAGTCCTGCAGTGCCGTGAGATGGTGCGGTCCCGTACTGTAGTCCCTTCCCCTCTGTGGAGCGGTGAAGGGTTATCCTGTGTGCCTCTGTGGCCAGTTCCTGTTGGGGAAGGGTTATACGTAGTCTAACACACACCGCCGTGACATGCCTCAGGGCACATGTGGCCCTGCATGGGGATGCATCAGTGCCAGCTGCCCCGGGCTGTGGGTGGGCACTGATGCCCAGTGTGGCTCTGCATAAGTCACGCCCTTTCCTGTCATTCTCAGCCTAGCTGGGGGACTGACCCCTGCCGGGCACTGACTGAGCAAACACTTATAGCCCTGCTCTGTCTTCTCCAGTGTCCATCCCAACACTATTCACTTTTCAGCTATTCTTGGAGTTGGTGTATAGTCCCACAATGCCACAGCACGGTGTGGTCCCCTTTTGCCATGACTCTTGGCCCAGGCTGCCCGCCTGCCCATGTCAGGAACCTTTGTTTGTTACTGTTTCCATACCTACAGTTGGGGGAGGCAATGCCGGTGGCGGGTGGAAGGTGTGCTAACTGCAGTGGAATCCAAGCTCTGTCCCTGGGGGCTTGGTATAGTCCAAGTTATAACCAATGAGGCTTTGTATAAACACAAGGTGGTATTTTAATGTTTGAAAAAGTTCTAATGGCATCCTACCCACTCCTTGTGTTAAACTTCATCAGTACTGGGCATTACGGCATTCACGTTCTCTTCTTCTTCCCCACATATAGTAATTTCTGAGACTTATTTTATTGAAAGCTTTCTTGAATGATACGGATTAACAGTTAAGTTTTGATGATTTTGAACACAGCCTATTATAGAACATAATGAAATGTGATTGCTAAATTAGTCTATTCACTTTGATGTGTTTATATTTCAAAATAAAAACACGTCTTAAAAGTTCTTCAATATTAATAATGAAGTTGATGCTGTGAAAAATACTCAAATTCGTCGTAGCTGTTAGGGAAAATAAAAGTACTATTTTTTTATGCCTCACTTTGCTGTTTAATGACATTTTGGGAAATAGAATTTAAAACTTGCTACTGGGCAAAATTGATTAGTCAGAATTCACTCAATTGCAAATACCAAAACATTTAACTCTTCTTGGAGAAACAGACAACTTCATTTTTTTGGTCTTCTGGTGTTCTGTTATACTGTCAGATTTTCTTACACAGTCATACCTTACATATTTGCGCCTACTGATACACATATTCGCAGATTTGCTGAATATTTTTCAGCGAATATTATTCCCGGAGCTTCGCGGTCAGTGCATGCACAGTAGCCCGGCTTCACCAAGTGATGACACTGGTGCTCCCTGTGGGGTGGGACTGGTGCATCCCCAAGAGGCAGAGGTGTGGCGCCTCTTGCTCGCTGAGGACAGCCACAGTTCACTCCCTTATGAGGTTATGTGGTGGGGAAGGTTTATAACATGCAGTGTATACTCCTGTGGCACCATGGCACGGCGTGGTCCTGTTCCACCACGGCAGGTGGCCTGGGCCTGTGCGGGGATGTCCCACTGCTTCTCCCCGCAGATGTCCTGGCATGAGGTGCTCTCAATCATTTGTCCCCACCAGCGCCTTTCTGGGGAGTGCCTGTAGACTGCAAGTGGGCACTGCCTGTGTGTGTGTGTGTTACTGTTTCCATAGCTACAGGCAGAGGAGGCAATGCCGATGCCGATGGGTGTGCTAACTGTGGCGGAATCCAAGTGCCAAACGCTCTGTGTCCTGGGGGCAATGCGCCTGATGCCCGGCGCACCTGGTGATATACGCAGCCCCAGGGAAAGCGCTCCCTCAGTGCTGCAACCTCCTCCACAGGGACTGCGGCATGAGCTAGCCTCCCTTTGCCCCTCTGCCCTGCCTGTCTATGTGTGCCAGGATCAGAGTGTCCTGCTGCTTCACCCCCTGGGTGTCCCAGCAGGAGTTGCTCTCAAGCATTTGTCCCTGCTCGCGCCTTTCTGGGGACAGCCTGCAGACTGTGAGTGGGAACTGCCGGCCCCTGCCCTGCCACGGCCCCGGGGCAACCTTCCTCACCGCAGTGGCGATGCAATCATGCGCAGCGGCCTGGTGGTAGCGGCGAAAGTGGCAGCACGGCCAAAGGAAAGCCCAGGGATTCTCTGTGGATCTCCCCAGTTGGAGAGGGCTCAGAAACCTTTCCCTTGGCTCCCCTGTGCTGTGAGAGGCTGTGGGGAGGTGCCAAAAAATGCTTCCCAGTGCTCTAGGGCGTTCAGGGACAGGGAGATGGGTGTGGCATATTTGCATATTCATGACACGCCCATGCTTGCGGATTGGGTGGTTTGCGGGACTCCAGGACACCTATAACCCATGAATGTGGAGGTGTGACTGTGTTTTCATGTGGGTCAGTGTGATAGTAGCTAAAGTAAAGTAGGTTTGTTTTCTACATTTTTTAATAATCATTTGATACAATTTTAGTTTTCAGTGTTTTGAATAAATTCTTGTTGCCATAAAATACTGTAAGGAATAACAAGGAATGGTGGGGTTTACTCAGACTACTCTTTAATTTTGTTTTGCAGATCATAATCTCAACCTAGAGTCCATGGGAGTGACAGTGAATGCAGTGGCTGGGGCTCTTAAAGCTTTTTTTGCTGATCTGCCAGATCCATTAGTTCCTTACTCTTTGCATCAAGAGTTGTTAGAAACATCAAGTAAGTAATAGAAAACTCATTTCTTCATTTAGTTGTGTTATTTTCATTGCCCTTATTGCTATTTCTACGTTATAGTAAGTTGAAAGAACTGTCAGCACTGAATATTTAAGTTGTTTAGACATGTACACTTTCTAATATTCTTTTAAAATTGCCAGAACTATATGATGGAATAAATGTAGTACATTATTTTTCTTCAAAATCAGTTGTGGCTGATTATTCCTCCTTTTCCTAGAAAATTTAATGGGGAGAAATCTACTTTTTTCCATTTTTTGTTAGTGATGAAAATGATGAAAGCTCTTGAAGTGGTTTTGCAGTTGTTAACAGGGGGAAAAACCCTTGAATTTTTTTCCAGTCTTCAGAGTAAGCTTTAGAAATCAGACGTATCTGTGGGAAATTATGGTATTTCCCTAATTCTGTTAGATTTTTTCAGATTCTTTTTGAACTCATATTTAGTTTTGTTTGCCCTACAAACATTTTTTACAGTGAAATGACTAAATTGTTGCTTTCTTTTAAAGAAAAGGCTATTTCAGATATGCCTTTTTGCAGGGTGTAACTGTGACATACAGTATTCTTAGTATTTTTTGGGTTTTGTTATTTGTGGTATTTCTACTGTACTTTTAAGGCATATTGCATGTTAAATGTGATTAGTTTTGTTTTATTTTTCTAAAAAGTACAAAAGCTAAGTTCCTATTGGAAGAGAAAATAACTTAGAATTTAAGTGGACTTGATGTTTTAAAATGGCATTAACACTTCTTTAAATTTATTTTTGGGGTATGCTGGACTGCATTTGCCTTTTTTCTAGGGTATTAGGGTAGATCAAAGTTTCTTCCAGCAATGCAGTCAAATAGTAGAGATGAACTTGTATTCATTCCTTTTTATGAATGAGTCATCATGGATTAAAGGTATATTCTGCAGAATGCATGGTTCTACTATCCCTTGGGGTACATTTTACAAGTGTTTTAGCAGCAGCATTAGTTGTAAGAGTTAAATAAAATCATTTTATTCTGTATTTCTCTCTTACGTGTTACTTGTTTCCTCTTTGAAGCATGACTAATGTTGCTCAGGCCTATGAAAAATCCCTGTTCTTCTTTAAACAGTGTATTTAAAATAGCTGCATCAGCCCTATTCCTAATTTTTTTATTATTTGAATAACTGTGCAGCTTAAGATATTCTAAGTTCATATGAATGTCTTTCTTATGACATCTTGCAAGCAGAGGAAACTCTTAACAAGAAATGACCCTCTTACATGGTTGTTCAACAAGCCAACAGTAAGCTAATCCAGTGATTCTTTGCTGTTAAACACAGATAAATAATTCTGCTTAAGTTCAGAAAAGTCTTGTTGTGCTTAGCTAGTTAACATCTATTCAAACAGGAATTTTATCAAATATTTTCTCACTTGATATTTCTCTGTGTGTATCTTATCTATACCACTGTACTAGGAAAAAGACTTAGGCAACACTTTATTCAGTGTGTCTTTCTAGGTGTGTCAGAAAAATGTCACTTATTTTTACAGAAATCATGGATAAGACAGAACGGCTCCATGAGTTAAAAGAAATTGTGAAGAAATTCCACCCAGTGAACTATGATGTCTTCAGATACATAATAACTCATCTAAACAGGTTTGGTATTTTTCTATTTTGTTTGTTGTATTAATTGCAAAAAGGATTTTTTGTAACAATGAATTGACTACTAGAATTGGAATTATGTTACATTGCTCATCAGTTAGTATAAATGTGGAAAAAGAAATTAGAAATTAGAGGCTGATTAGTAAAGCCTTGTATATTTGTTTCTCACATTTTTATTGATCTGTATCTGACATCATTGCTTGAAAGAGTGACTGCACTAAAAATAACTGTGCACTTAATTATAAATATTACGGACCCTCCCGTCCAGGAAATAATAACTATTAAAATCATAGGATAATCTAGATTTTAAGGAATTTGAGTCATTTGGCCTAAACACCTTCCCTCCTCTCCTCCCCTCCAAAAACACTAGGGCCAGTTTGTATCAAAATTGAAAAAGTAGCAGTAAGTAAAATGTAGGACAAAAGTACGAGTAACAGTAAATTTGTTACACTTGCTTCTTAAATGTTGCCTCTTGCATAGAAATTTAATGTTTTTGTCTTTGAAGATGCTTATGATATTTTTTTCTGCATTTTTTTGCAGACTCAGTTGTTGAGGCTATAAGGGTTCTTTGCACATTATTTAGTTCAACCCCATTGCTTTGATAGTCAACTAGAACAAATTGTTCAGCATGGTGTCCAGTTGGGTTATCAGTATCTGCAGGGAGCGAGACTCCCCAGTCTCTTTGGACAACCTGTGCCAGTGATCACTCATCCTCACAATAAAGAAGTGTTTCCTTAAGCTCAGAGAGAATTTCCTGTGTACATTTGTGCCTTTTGCCTGTCACTGGTCTCAATCCATGTTCTTTACACCCTCCTATCAGATATTTAAAGCTAATGATACAACTTCCCCCGTGCTTTTCCAGGCTAAGCAATTTTAATATTCTCAGCTTTTCCTTGTTTGACAGATCCTTGATCTCTTAGTGGTCTTTCTGTCCCTTCATTGGGCTCGCTCCAGTACATCCATGTGTCTGTTCTGCTGGAGAGCCCAGAGCTGGATCTCAGACTCCAGCTGTGTCCTTGGCAGTGCTGGCTAGAGGGGAAAGTCCATCCCTGTGCCTACTGGTAGGACTCCTAGTGCAGCCGAAGATGCCTTTGGGCTTCTTTGCCACAGGGTCACCTCACTGGCTCATGCTCAATTTTTTCACCAGGAATTTCTATCCTTCTCTGCACTGGTATGTTTTAGACAGGCAGATTTTGTTATAATTTTGTATATGTGTATGTACACACATATCTATATATATACACATACACATACGAAAAAGCTTTGCAGGACATTTAATTATTCTGGACTACTGTCTGTGTGTTTGCAGGTATTTGTAGTACTCTAGCTGTCATGTAATATGGAGGCAGAAATAAGAACTTCTAACTTCTCTATTGGGTTAACAGAGAGAATATATGTACTCTGTTGCAATTTGAGAGGAGTCTTCCCTTTTCTCTGAATGTATAAGAGATTTTAGAATTTAGATATATGCTTTTACACTTCGTCACATACATGACTTGCTTAAACTTCATAAAGTTGTCCATTTTCCTTGGATTAATGGATCAATTTTTCCATTGCAGTCTTGTCAAATACAAATTCGGCCCTAAAAGAGATAAAACCACATCAATGAGCAAGTATCCGTACTACATGAAAGCACATCTTGTAATAATGTATCTGCAGTAAAACTAAGCATCTCAGCCTTGACACAGTTATTAGAAATGTTTTCTTAATTACTTGACCTGATAGGAATTTTTGTGGAAGAAATTTTGTGAAGAATGGCAATCTCTGAATTGTCACAAGTCTTCATCTGGTCACCTTTTTGCATGGCACAACTAAATGTACACTGTCAAGTACCTGGATTGCTGCAAGTGAAAGAGCTAAACATAACACTTATTAAAGATTCCTGAACAGGAACAAATTCCTGAACAAATGAAACATATTAATTATGGAACTTAGTGGAGAACATAAGTAATATACAGTGGCCTTTGCTTTCATGGCTGGTCCACTCTATTAATGATGACTGATTTACACAGCAGGTTGCTAGTAACAAAATCATCTTTTTGTAAGAAAGAAAGGCTGTTAGTCTGTCTGATTTGCACTGTGAGGTAGTTGCATTCCGTATGACATGAAAACTGCTTGAATGTAAATAATTGCATATATAGATACAAGCACAGGATCTTAAATGGAACTTGTAGCTAAATTCTGGACAGTCTACATTTATTTTTCAGAGATTAATTAGTGGTAAATTACTGCTGGTGTATAATTATAAATAGAAATGTTGCTTGTCAAGTGAATTGCTCATTAAATGAGGTAAAGCAATCTTCTACATGATGGAAGAGTTCTCATCACAAGCTAATGTTTTACATGCTTTGTTTTTACATCCTATGTCATTAGAGTAAAAATGTGCTATTGCTGAATAGTTAATAGTGATTGGTTACTGATGATACTTTGGTGTATCCACAAGCATAGGACCTTGTTATTGAAACAAAAAAATACAAGTAGTATTCACATCGTATAACTACAAGACCAACAACCATGGGAATTTAATAAATTACAATAGTGAGGTGAGTTTTTCAGTGGTGTTGTAGGCACTTTTCAGGGCATTCCAGCTCTCTAATTGAGGAGATTAAGGGTTCTCCCGATTAAGGAGAAGTGAGCTTTTAAGACAGAGTTCAAACAGGATAATGTTGGATTTGACACTGGCTATTTTTGTATTGGTTGTGTCTTATACTTGTTCTTTGATGACAAGTTCCTTTATACATAAGGGCTAATATGGCATAATATACCTCTGAAGTCTGGAAGAACAGAGCTTTTAAAGTGTGATCATAGAGGAGGTTTACAGTCTGAATTTCCAGGGACGTGCAGTGGAGGAAGTAGGACAGGATTGAGAGAAACAGGCTCTTCATTTCTCACTTTGAGTGAACATGGAAGGTCAATAGGCACTGGCTAAGCATTAAGGTTCTAAAGTAGATTGAGAAAGTTTGGTAGGAGACAGCATAGAAGTTGGTAGGTTTTTGTTTACTCTTAGGAAGTTCAAAGGTAAAAGTGAAGCATTAGAGGGATTGCAATCAATTGTTCATTTTGTTTAATATACTTGTGAGCTGTTACTGGGGAAAAGCTGCAATGCCTTTCTGTTTGCTCACCTCCAGCCATAAGTTCTCATTGTTTCATTTATTTTATCTAATGATTATGCTGATGCAAAGTGTTAATTGTAATATTAAGCAAAATGTAAGTTTACATTTCTGGGTTTATAAATAAATGTAAGCTTACATTTATTCTTCAGTCTGTAAATGAAGTTAAAATGTAATTTTTTGAAGAAAGAGATTATGAATATTATTGTCACTCAGAAATAGTATCCAAATATCCTTTGGACCAAACTTACTCAAAACAGATTGAGAAGCAGTATTTGTGTACCTTCACACTATTTGGAATAAGTAATGCATATGTTAAAATGGAAGTCTACCCTTTATAAGTTACCATTATACATGAATCGTAAATGAGGGAAACTATTTTCTTATAGCATTAGTTCTAGTGTTTACTATAGCTTTCACAGCTTTTGAGTCTATGGATTACAGCCAGCTGTCAAAATTCTTGTGGGCTGCTCTTGTTAATGCTTGAAATTATAACTGACAAATCTCTTAAGTTTTATTTTCCATCTCTTTCTACAGGACAACTATTGCTTGGTTACTCTTGTGGTGTCTACTGCAATATATGAATTTCATGTTTCCAGCTGATTGCATGTCTTGGGTGTTCGTCAGATCTTTTAAGATGTGTTTTTTCATGAATCTCAGTAATTACTTCTAGTTGAAATGATGATGTCAGTTTAGAATGTAGAGTATTTTTAGAAAATAAAATATCCCGTCTCTCTCTACCCTATTACTGCGAAAAACATTTTAGTTTGTTCTTAGGATTCAATCACAGCTGGATGGTTTGCTGTTCTTTGGAGTTTTGGGGTGTTTTTTTGTAATAGTATTGCAGTAATGAATTTAGATCATAAGGGAAAAACCTATTTCAGTTTGTTTTTTATTGTCAGTTCAAAATGCTGATGGAACGTTGAATTTATTTCTTGATTAAAAGCTTAGTCATATTTATGTTGGTTAACTGTCCAAATTTGGAAACATCATGGTTTCTAAATTTTCTGGTGCACAATCACTTTAAAAATTCAAGGACAATTGTTTTAATGAATTGCTGGAGGAAGGGAACAAAAATCTTTGGTAATAATGCCTACATTTAGAGAGCTATGAAAGTATTTCTGGTTGCTTGCCTCCTGGTTCTAATTCACTCTGTGCATGTCATTCTCATTTCAGGGTCAGTCAGCAATATAAGACCAACTTTATGACTGCTGATAACTTATCGATTTGTTTCTGGCCTACTTTGATGAGACCTGATTTTGAAAACAGAGAATTCCTTTCTACCACCAAAATCCACCAATCAGTTATAGAGACCTTCATTCAACAATGTCAGTTTTTCTTTTACAACGGGGAGATTGTAGAAGCACCAAACCCAGTGGCGTGTCAGCCGCCGCCTCCCAACCCGGTGCAGATGGTGGAGCCCATGGTACCCCTGCAGCTGCCACCCCCGCTGCAGCCTCAGCTGATCCAGTCACAGTTACCAGCAGACCCTCTGGGTATTATATAGACAGAAGATGATTGCAGGCAGCCTGGCGCTGGACAGTAAAGACAAGCTATAGACATGCATGTTTCAGGATACAGTAATGTACTTCATATTCATGAAAAATAATTCCCATCCAGCTGATTGGACATCTTTTTGTTACATCCCGTACTGTGTTCCTCATTTGTACACACTGCAGATAAAACCTATGTGATAAGCATGACTGGAGAGGTTTAATTTTTAAAAGCAAAAATAGCTATAAAGTACAAAGCTGCTGCTGCATGATACCTTATTGCAATCACTATATCATTCCTGTGACAGTTTGTCACAATATATTGTGAATAAAATTTTTCTATAGAAATTTAATGATTTAAAAAAATTACATTTATGAAACATTCAATGCTTACAGCCTGCTTTATGGCTGGTTTTTGTTATTTAACATGCTATTTTTGGCAATTTTCTTCACATTCAGACATTCTGTGTAAACAACTAAAGCCCAGCTATAGTTTATTTTGTAATCTCCTGGCTACTTATGTGATGGTATGCTTAGGGTGGTTTATGGAAGAATGCAAAGTGCACTGTTGAGAATTTTACGATCCCTCACCATCCATCTTTACTTATAAGTAAACCTGTGGACAGTTTATGGGTGGGTGAACTTGCTTATTATTTCTTACAGCACAATACCAAGGACATGCTTGTTGTAAAAGTGAGTTTCAAATACTGTACAAAAATTTTGATGTTGCCTACTTATTTCTTTATGTTCCATTACTGAACTAAACATTTTGTAAAACTGTTAATTCTGTAAACAGCTGCATGTTTAAAAGATCATTGATGGTCTTGTAAACTTAATCTAATATATTTTAGATATTTTAATTTTTCCCACTTGGGAATACATCTAGTGTTTAGAAAATAGTTCATGACATTTTCATATAAGGTTATATAACTTTTCATACATAAACATGACTTTTGTTGTAGTAAAATTCTCTAAACCAAACAATGTTTTAATCTAGGACTTCAATTAATCTATTCTTTAAATCTATTTTTATGTGACCCTCTAAAGATATACAAAAATGCATTGCTAATACATAGCAATAAATACTTTGGGTACTGACAATTAACCTCTTTCGAGTGTGTATATATAAGATCACATAAACTTGTATTCATATTTTTTTCCTGTGGTATGTTGTACTAAAATTTGAAATGACTGATTTTTTTTTTCTTTGTATTTTAAATTATCTTTTTTTTTTCATTTATTTTACTTTTATATTGGTACCAATTTTGCTGTAAAAGAATGCTGCTTAATTTAAACAAATCTTTTGGTTAAATATTTTGATAGTGATAAAAAATTTAGAAGGTTACAAATTGTAGCAAAGGGGAGACCATAGACAAACACTACCTGTGAGACTTTTCATAGCAGCTTTTTTTCTTTCATGCTCAAAATGTACCTTTTTAGGTCTGCAAAGAAGGTTTTGACTCATTCAGCTGCTAGAATGTTTTGTGTAGTTTAAAAAAAAAAAGCTTTATAATGGTCACTGTTGTAATCTTCACTTATAACAAGATTTAAGATCTTCTTGTATGTATTATAGTAAATAGATGATTTTGAGAATTAAGGCTTTTAAGAGTTTGATTTGCTCCATTTTCCAAAAATAAAAATTGCCTTTCCCACTTATGTCCTAGGTATTGTACTTCTAATTATGACTTGGATTATCATTCTAGATTACTATCATACCATAAACCTGGCTGCTGTTTTGAAGTACATGTATATTATAAATTATCTTGATATTGTGTTATATTCTTGCAAGTAATTATCTTTTTTAAGAAAACATAAACGAAAAAGAAAAGTGAACCCTATTCCTATTACAAAGCACACAGGAATTAATAGTACAATAAAGTCTGTCCTGTAAATTGTAGTATTCTTAACTTGTTCTACCGGTTCTTACCTGTTGTCTATATAGCTCTTATTTATGGGTTTCAGTCTACTCTTGGCATGTTTAGTGAAGAAAATGAAACTTCAAGGGTTTTATAAACTATTTCTAGGTTGCTAAAGAATTTATTTTTCTACTGTATATGGCATAGACAAAGCATCACCTGTACAGGAAACAAGTCTATTTCTAATAGAAGTAAGCTTAAAAATAAATACCAATCATATCCGTATTTAAAAATTCTATATATAGAATATCTCCAGTCTTTCTAATGTGAATTACATGTCAAACTTTCTATAAATTCCAAGTTGTTTGCCATAATACAAAACTAATCTTTGAATATTAATTTTTATAATAATTTACATTCCATTTCATGATGAACTTTCACGTTGAACTTATGATCAGCAGTATTTGCAGTATCATTTCTTGTGTGTGATGTTATGGCTAAATCACTTCATTATTTTCAAGAATCTTAACACTAACATTCACCAAATATTAAAGTATTATTACATTTACTGGATAAACATAAAAAAAGAAATAAGAAAGCATGGCATGTGGCACGTGATTGTCACATGGAGGGGTTCCTGCATATTGTTTGCATTATACGTAGAAGCATATGCAGGAATGTGGATGTGTGGATGTGTAGGACATAGATACACTTTGGGGTTTTTCTGTGTTAAGGCAGACATGCATGCACATATGCCCACGGAGTAAAGTTTTTGAAAGATAATAGGAGATTATACAGTGGTTATTAAAGATTTATAATAGAGCTTTCTCTGTTATTATTTTATTAATGCTATAAAAAGAGGAAGCATGTCATTATATACAAATTACTCATACTTTGGCTCATGTAGTCTCTTCTAATTTTAATGAAAATCCAAACAATAATAACTATATTTTTTAATGTGAGCATTTTTACAGTAATGTCTATCTCAATAAAGATACAAATGTATATTCTTTTGGTTGAGCCATCTCAGTGACACTTTATGGAGTAGTTTCATTTTTATGTTACAATGGTATAAGCATACTGCAGTGGATTGTATTTCACTGTTTTAGCAATTTTAAAATCCCAGACCTGAGGTACAACAGGGCCCTTTTAAGTAGTCCTTAATAAATTCTTTAACCTTCATGATCTTGTAGCATTTTAACTTATAGTGTAAATAGATCACAGATGTCAACTGAAGTGAAAAGAAACTTTGTTGTTGTATGTTTTCTCCTTTATTTGAATCCTGGTTGCTATGAATTTATAGCTATGTTTATTTTTAGTTGCTGGAACTTAGCTTCCAATATTTATGATAAAAATAGAAAAACTATCAATTGGAGATTAAAAAAAATGGACCATAGCTTATGTGCTTTCTTTCAGGTTTTTTTTCCCCCAGTAATTGTGATGCTGTTTGTCAACTGCAAAATTTACACACATTTAAAAAAATTTCAAGTCAAAATTCTGTTCTTTGTTTATAATGTAATTTTTATTGCTACATTAGCAGAATACTGCAGTGAATTAAGTATCAGTAAAGCTTATACTGTATAAAAGATGCAATGAATAAAATACTAAGATGCTTACTGTGTACAATGTTCAGTTTAGTTGGCTACTAGATTTTTAAAGGCAAAAGCACTCTTCACAGACACAGAAATGAAATTTAGCAGTAAATCTTGCTAAACTGAGTGCTGTGTGCTTAAGGCTTTCTCAGGTGGGAGGGTGTCTCTAATGGGTTTCCTAAAATTATCTTTTCCTATGGAATTTTTAAACCTGAAGTAAAAACTTGGCTTTACGGTCAGCTTTAAATTTTCAGAGTTGTACATTATTGGTTATGATTCTGCTAAATATATGGGATAAATCCAGCTTTGATGATAGCTCTAGTTCTTATGTTTGCAATGTGTGTTTAGCTTGTTTTTTTCGGAGCATCTTGAGTCATTATGGCTGATGCAGAAATAACTGTAAAAACTTCCTGACAGCCTTCAAATCTGAGCACTGTTTAGGTTTTATTATATATCATAACACATACGGATACTGGAGCACTTGAATCTCGTAGAATGCATTTTACATGTAATTGACGCAGTGTTAAAATTCCAGTTGTTCAGGTTGCAGTATCAAAAACCAGCTCTACTGAATCTGCAGTGTTAAGGCTCAAGTTTCTGATGAGTAACTGTCCCAGAGTACTCACTTGTGTTCAGTCCTTTATCTAATTGATAGTTTCCATGGAATCAGAAGGGGTGAAGTTAATCTGGTATTGTACCTAGTGAAACAGGACCCTTCCTTTCCTTAGTGACAGTTTCTCTCCGAAGTGTGTGGCTGGTGCATCTTACAGCTCTTGCCCATATGTTTCTCATTTTCCTTACAGGATGTATGTGTGTTTAGACCTGGTATTTTTGTTGCTGAATTGAGTGTCATTGATGCACAGCCAACATTCTAGTGCATGTCTAGTACAGAATAGGGTTTAATATACTTTTTGTCCATTACTGATTGTTATTTGGTGTGATTTAGAAAATACTGAAAATTAAATAACTTGACAGAATGCCTGCAGTGCAGTAACTGCTTTTTTCAGTCGTACAGTGTGATAATAACAAAAGACTGTTGTTGCTTCTACTTAGAAGCTGTTTGAGTTAAGAAAGGATAGGAAGGAAGTCTCATGATGGTAATTCTAGCTATGACTGCATGTTAGTGCTTCAGTGTTGGATGCACTGACTTAGAGTGCCCCTGGCTGCTTTTGTGTCTGATGGATTTCTGTAGTGTTGCTGTAGCTTGTATTTTTCCCAGAACTATGGTATCACAATCCATCTTGCAGAATTTTCTGCATCACAACTCAAGAAATGAAAGGAGGGCAAAGTGGCTGTTCTCGTCAATTGCTGCAGTTCTCAGCTTTGTCGCTGCTGGGAATTGTCAAGGGCTCCTAAATTGCTTTTGCAGCATTTTACTGAAGTAGAAGTAGGAAATGTGTGGAGGGGTAAGTTATCAGTTATCTGACACAGTGCAGTCAGGTGGTGAGGCGTATAGAAGAGGCCCAAGTTGCACTATTAAATGCAGGCGATGGGGTCTCCCCTTGAAGGCTGTATCCTCAGTACTTGACAGTGGGAGCTGAGTTTCTGCCCCTATTTGGTCATAGTGACCTCATACAAATTGGGAACAAAGAAGAGACCAAGAAATCTATCTCAAAGTCATGAACAGCTGTTTCTTAAAACACTTTAAAGTTATTAAACAGAATACAGCAAATAAATGTGGGAAATATGTCTATGGGTCATTATTGAAGTATGTATGTATATACACCGGCTTGTTTCAACTCTGTAAAGAAGTGGATGTTGATACGAAGGTTTTAACATAGTAAAGGGGATCAATCTGCTACGGGTAAATCTTGCTTACCATTCAGAAGTTGAGTTTTGAAAAATCAATGTAAACAGTTGTATCTAATTTTGGTATCCTATTGGTGAGTTGTCAAGCTCTAACAGTTTGATTTTGTTAACCTATTAATGTGGTGCCACAAATAAGCCTCATTTTATGTCCTTCATATAACTGTGTTAGAGTTGTTTCTTTTCACAAATGACCACTTTCTTTACTCTTTCATCTCTTAGTACTTCTTTTTGACTTAAAGTCAAAGCCTAAATTTTGTAACATGTTCATACTACTTCTCTCCTGTAAAATATACTAGGTCTCATGTAAAGTTTGTGGAAGTCTGACAATACTCATTTCTTTTATCCCCTTTTGTCTGTACTTGCCTGTGCACACTCGTGGTGTTTTGGAGTTGCCCTTGTCCATGTCTGGAGATTTGTCATTGCTATCAGGTTGGAGTGATTTGGAGTGATCCTATTCCATATTCCATCCTAACCGGCTTTTTATGAAGGCACTGGAAAGAGCAGCTAGGAGACCATTTAAAAATGGCGAGGGATAAATATGAGCTCTCAAGTACATCAATGAAGTGAAGATGCTCACCTCAACTGGTCTTCATTTTTGTGCTGGAAGTTTGTGTGGAGGGCAATTTTAAGCCTTTCGCTGATAGCATAAAAGGGAGGAAGAGATGGCAGAGCTCCTTCCTGGATGCTTGTTTCTGACCTCGGTCCGGTGTTCTTGCAGTCTGAGGCATAAAGTCCTATGTGCAATGTGGGATTTTGGCCCCACAGAAAAGATCGTGTGTTAGCATGTGGTCTTCAACCAAACTGTGTACACCTAAAGCATGGGAACATACATATGAGCCTTATATTGTTCCTCAGCATGCTGCCCTGAGAATTTTCTTTCTTACTTTAAAATGGTTTTAAGTGGTATTAGCACCATGGTCTGCAGTTCTAAGTTATCTTTTCATACCCTCAAAACCGGATGGATTTATTTACCAGGATACAAAGCTTCTCTGACCTGAAATACTTCTGAGGAAGTAGAAATCAAGTTTTATTTTCCTTTTGTACATGGTGCTGTCAAGTGTTATTTTATTTTCTCTCTTCAAAGAACATTGTTTCTGAAAAAAATAAGGGTGGAACTGTTACCTCAGGGGTGTGTCTGTAGCATGATAGTGACACCATGAGGTAAAATGCCTAGCTCATTCAGGCATTGAAGCAGTCTATGAAGATGTGAATCCTACTGGAGTAATTTGGAAGACTGTGGCAGAGTAAGTGAATTGTGGAACAAACTCTCTCAATCAGAGCTATAGTTCCTCTTTAAAGGGAACTTAATACTTCTAGTACTTTACTTTTGTTTTCTTCAGAAGGGGGATAAACTGAGCTTGTAATGTAATGTCATTGTCAAAGCTGATCTCTGAGCCTATGGGGAAGTGAGCAAACTGTTTGACACCTGTTAGACTTGATATTAGGAAAAGGTTTTTTACTGAAAGTGATTCGGATGTGGAATGGGTTGCCTGCAGAGGTGGTTGAGTCGCCGACCCTGGACGTGTTCAAGGGGAGGCTGGACGAGGTGCTGAGTGATATGATCTAGATGTAGAGGATAGGTTAGTTGGATTATGGGTTGGACTAGATGATCTTCAAGGTCCTTTCCAGCCTTATCTATACTGTGATACCTAACACCCTAAAAGACACTGCAGACATCTTTGTGTCCCATCCCCTGTTCTTTATTTTCTTTATTTCTTCCTTTGTCCTCTCTGGAAACAGCTGCTCAGCTAGAGTTCTGTCAGTATGAAGAAGGGATTCTATTGAAAGGCATTCTCACTTGGGAGTACTTGGCTTTAGATCTTGCCTCTCTTGGTTTGCACTTTAAGAATTTGTTTGTTACCTTCTGGGCTTGCTACAAAGCCTATTTTCTCCCCTCCCTAAAGTTAGTGAAGATGAGTGGACTTAAGTGAATACCTACAGGCAGTTATTTATCTTTTTGCATTAATTTATGGGACAGGTGCACAGAGCCTTAGGATGGCAAAATTCCTTCAGAAATGTAAAAGTATCTTAAAACTTCTGAGCCTCCTTTCTTCTGATGTACCAGTTAAGGAATCCTACAGCCATTCTTGCACTGAACAGTAGTAAAAAGTACGTTCTGAACTTATCTAGATGATAAGCAGATATGTTCTTGCAGATATGTTGCGTGTACAGCTGAAGTGAAGGACTACCACAAGGTGTGCTAAATATGAGCAAATAAGATGTGCAACAAGTTTAGCTCATCAGGCAGAAGCTGAGAAAAAGTAGGAGTTGTAAGAGCTGAGAAGTTTTAAACTGAAACAAAGGAAATATTTATGGTGGGTATTTTGGTATTTTGTCCCTCCTAGTGTTTTCAGTGGCTTCTGTCTGTGTTCTTGTAGTTTGAGAACATGTTCCATTCCCAGTGCTGCAATGATCTTAACAAACATCTGGCTATATGCTTGCTGACGTGACTGTTGAGGAGGTGCTGAAGAAAGTTTTGTATCATGCTTTTCCTTTTCCATATAAGAACCAAGAGCCTTAAACCCAATATTTTCTGGTTCATGTAAGATAAGGAAGTTTCCCACTTGGAAAAATATCTTGGCAATATACATAGTTGACCAAACCCACGCCAGTTTCTGTGGGAGATGTTTGGTTGGTTGGGTGTCTTTTAATAAAAAGAAGGGGGAAGAAAAACGGCTGGTATGAATTTTTATTGTTAAATTGGCAACAATTCTTTTGTGTGGGTGTTTTGGAATTTACTATTCAAAGTGAGGATTAGAATGAGCTAAGTAACCCTCTGGAAATACCAGTGAAGTATTCACATTGAAGGGAATAATATTTGTTAGTTTTTTAAATGGTCTTGCAATTTTATGACTAGCAACTAGATTCTTTCTTGTGACTTTGTATGTGTATTTTATTTGCAGGGTTATTAATGCTGTTTTTATGCATTCGGTAGTTTTTTAAAAGTGTGTAGAAGTACCTGCTTATAGGTGGCCCTGGATTCTTCTTCATTCTGGTGATTAAAAGGACATAAAAATGAGGCAGGTGATACTCTTTGATAATAAAGAACAACTAGGGTGACCTTTTATTGCCTGAACTAGCAGAAGTCTTTTTTCAGCTGCAGCTGGCACAACAGTTACTGCAATATCTGGGGCACCCATGTACAAGGGAAAGAGAACCAGTATATGTAACTTTCCAGAGAGAGAGAAGCACTAGATAAAGAAGATACAAGCATGTCTTAATTTTTTCCTTACTGGAAGTTTGGCTATAAGAATGACTGTCATAGCCTGTTTTATAGTTTTAGGCCATAATCTGGCTGATGAATGCCAGATGTTTATTTTCTACCCTGTCTCTCAAAAATACTTAGCAGACCTGTGTTCCTACATTTATCATATTTTCATTTCTGACCTGTAATTAGTTTATTTCTTTAAAAGAGAATTTTTCTACACATGCCCAAAATCATAATAATGCAATGGCAGTATTAGCTCAATTTAAAAGGTTTAGTGAAGGTCAGAAAACAGTCTTTAATTGGAATTAATCTGATAGAGCAAGTTATGTGTTACTGGTAAAATATTGCTCTCCACCCTAAAAGTGAAGTAGAAGAGAGCTGGAGATGGAAATGTTGCATTGTCTGCTTTGGTCTTGGTTCAGTTAGTGAGGAGGAAATCAAAGTTTTTGTTCACTTGTGAAGTCCACAGCAGACAGCTTTGACTTGATCCATGGGAGTCTCACATATGTGTATGCATGCATGGTGGGTTATGGAAATGGCTCTCCGACGCTGTTGTTTGCTTGCTAAGTACCTCTGTGTAGCACGTTGTGTTTTCCAGCTTGTGTTGGAAACTAAAATTAGCTGTAAGTGCATCAGTTTTCAGATTCTGCTTCCTGAATAGCCTCTGTGCTTTATCCTTATATGCACTTGATATTCAGGAAACAGAGAATAAGATAATGGTGACTGATCTTACATCTATGAACTCCAGAAAAATCTGAGAGATTCTGTACTAGGAATTGGTCCTGGTTTTCTGTGTGGAAGAGATCCAACTGTGCTGTTCCTACAGTGGCTCTGGGAGTAGCTGGTCCCTTCAAGTAGTGAAGAGCAGAGTGGCCTTGCCTGACTCTCATCACCTGCTGTTGCACTGACTATGGCCTTCCCATTAAAGTAAGCGGTTGTATGTTGCCTTGTACTTAAAACACAACTGTTTGGAACTTTTCATACTCTGGGGTACTTATCACCTTTTTGAGGGTGTGTCTAGGGACCACACCTGTATAATAAAAAAACTAAGTACAATAAGTGGGACTATGCTGAGTTTTTTAAATCATATTGACAACATTTCATTGGATACAGGTTCACAGGTAATTCTGAGTTGGAAGAGACCCACAGGATCATCTAGTCCAACTCCCAAGCGAGAACATCCACCCAGGGATCAGGCCCACAAGCGTGGAACCACGGGCAACACGCTCCATCCATCCAAGCCTCCCACCATCTAGACCATGTCGCTGAGCTCCTCATCAAGTCTTCTCTTAAACACCTCCAGGGATGGCGACTCCACCACCTCCCTGGGCAGACCATTCCACTGAGAGATCACTCTCTCTGTGAAAAACCTCTTCCTCACATCCAGTCTAAACCACCCCTGGTGTACCTTAAGGCCATGTCCTCTCGTTCTGGTGCTGGCAGCCTGAGAGAAGAGATTTGCACCCACCTGGCAGCAACCTCCCCTCAGGTAGTTGTAAACAGCAATTAGGTCGCCTCTGAATCTCCTCTTATTCAGACTGAACAACCCCTGNCTGTCCAGTCCATGCTCTAAGAGTTTCTCCTGAAGCTTATTACGGGAAACCGTGTCAAAGGCTTTGCTAAGGTCAAAATACACAACATCCACGGCCTTTTTATCATCAACCAGGTGAGTCACCAGATCATAAAAGGAGATTAGGTTGGTCAGTCAAGACCTGCCTCTCCAAAATCCATGCTGACTACTTCTAATGTCATGGTCGTTTTGCAGTTGCTGCGTAATAGCATATAGGACCATCTGTTCCATGACTTTGCCCAGGACCGGGGTCAGGCTGACAGGTCTGTAATTGTTTGGATCATCTTTCCTGCCCTTCTTGTGGATGGGTGTCACATTAGCCAATTTCCAGTCTTATGGTACATCACCAGTAAGCCAGGACTGTTGGTAAATTATGGAGAGTGACTTGGCGAGTTCATCTGCCAGTTCTTTCATCACCCTCGGATGGATCCCATCTGGTTCCATGGACTTGTGAGGATCCAAGCCACTCAGCAAGTCTCTGACTACCTCCTCCTGGATTACAGGGGGTTATATTGCACCCCTACTCCTTCCGTCAGCCCACTAGTCCATTTGTCCTGCAGGCATTTTGTCTTACTGTTAAAAACAGAGGCAAAGAAGGTATTAAGTATTTTTGCCTTTTCCTCATCTCTACTTACTGTATTCCCCTTTGCAGCCAATAGGGAGTGAAGCTTGTTGCAGCCTCTCTTTTTACTGCTGATGTGTTTATAGAAACATTTCTTATTGTCCATAACAGAAACAGCTATTTTGAGTACAATATTAATAGGATGATAATAACTTTGTATATATATTTCTAGAAAGAATAAACGTACAATAGGAACTGTATTTAGGATTGAGAGGCCTCAGAACGATTCAGTTTTCACTCACTTCACTCTTGGTTTTTTTTTTCCCCCGTTTTTCTGATCATCTGGAATGACTTTCACTTTTTTCCTTATGTGACAACCTACTTTCTTTATTTTCCCTTTTTAGATGGTAGACCTCTGCTAACAGAATTAAGAAATGTGTGAGTGGGGGCAGGGAGGGCAGAGTTTTGGAATACTGAGAATAATTTTTAAAAGGGCATAAATTACGGACCCAAATGTGGAAATTGGTAAGTTAAATTGGTAATTTAAGTTGTTTTACTGGTTTAATCAGCATATATGCTCATGAGATTTTAACATTTACACAGATATTGAGATATTTATTTTTATAAAATCTTGTGTGTCGAGAATTGTTATCTTTAAATATAAAAATTGTAGGCCTTAATCAGTCTTGTTTTTCTGATGAAAATTCATCTATGCTTTTCTTCTAAACCTGTGAAATAGATTCAATGGCTTTCTCCATGTCTTGATTCAGTAGCCTTATAGGAAGATAGATTCTCCTGGTAGCCTAGCTAAATTTTCTTTACTGCAAGATAAAGGGAATTTTTTTTAGTTCTATTACAGCAGATAGGGTGGATATTTATCACTGCTACCATTACTGTGATGCAGGAACACTGCTGTGATATATTTCTTTCTCAAGTGCTTTCCCTGGCTCTTTCCTTTGTCCAAGTAAGACATCCCCTTAAGCTTTTTTCAGTTTCGTTTGAAAACCTTGTAGTGTTTTTGTTGCCTTTCTGTTAAGTGTGTTGATGATCCAACTGGGCAAAATGAATTCTTCCTCATAATTAAAAAAACCCTTTTGCTTAAGCCTTTTCATGGTCAGGAAATAAGCATTTGTAGTAGTTAGAACATAAACAGAACTCATGGTATTTATACATATTTTTGTTGGCTGTTACCTGGAGGTGTCCTTAGTGTATCTATAGTTCTTCAAGTCTGCACTATTAAAAAAACAGCTTTTCTCTGTCTCTACCACTGTGGAAACTCACTACTGCAACTTCCAATAATTATCTTTGTGAAAAAAGTATCAACTTGCCATTGCTACTGTTAACTTTATTGTGTCAGCAGTGTGACTGAGGCAAATCACTAAAATTTCTCTGGGTTGAGTAACGGTCCTGCTGCAAAAACTGACTATACCTGTTTAATAGAATACATTAGAAAAATAATCTTCACTGTGGGTTAGTTTTAGAAAAAGGAGGTTTTTCTTCCTATGTTTCATACGGTAATTTTGACATCTAAGTTAAAAAAGTCTGTAAGATCTCCATTCGTGTTCACTGCTGAACCTTAGAGCTCAACAGATACATAGGATCAGGAAAAATAAAGGCTAAATGCACCCAGCCTGCATGACAGACAGATCCTCTCTGTACATTACATCTCATTTAACCAGGTGTGAATTGCACTATAACTAGAATAAAGGTTATATATGCTACTTGAGTCAGAAAGCCATTGTTTATTGTTCTTCAGGCTCTTACGCGGCAGGAACCTGCTGCGAGTCACAACTGTGAGTAGACCAGCTTATACTGAAAAAGGTAAATATTGCAAAAAACTGTTATTTCCACTTAGAAGTTTTCTAGTGTTGCATCGGTGTAATTCAACACAGATTCAACACTGAAATTAATATTACTGAGTTTTGTTTTGTTGGTACAGACTTTGTTACCATGACTTTGTGTCTACACATACACTTTCACTCTGTGTTAAAATGATTTTAATATTTTTACTTGCAACAAGAAAAAATGACATTTTTATTGCTGTTTTTCCTTTCTCTTCATGATCTATTGAATGTTAGGTATATAAATGTTAATTGAAGCACAGATTCAAAGTCCACTATTAAAAAAAGATACTAAAGCAGCCAATGTAGGACAAAAAAAATCAAAATTATCTCAAGTGGACAATGGATCTGGATACAATTGTTTTGTGTCTCAAATGAACATTGCAGATTTCTAACCATTGAATGAAACTGAAGAACTGTTACTTGGTCTCCTGGTTTTGTTTTATCAGCAATAGCTGTTGAAGACACTGAATTTCAGGAGCAGGCTCAAGACTGTGATTCCCATGCAGACATGACCCCTCAGTTTGGTTTGTATTTTTGCTGAGATGACTGTGTTTTTATGTACATCCACTTTTTAGTTATCAGATCTTTCCACAGGTCACACTAGAAGCCTAAGTCCCAATTAAAAGCTGTTATACTAGACAGTATGGGGCTGAAAACGAGGTGCTCTGAAACCCATCTGTGGATCTGACCTGATTAATGAAGGATATTCTTAGGCCTCTGAAGGTAAGCAGGAAAGGCTTATGCTGGGACAACTTTCATTCTAACTTCTCCCAGATTTCCTGCCCTACTCTGTCCATGTCCAAGGTTTTTTGGATTCAGAGTCTTATGTTTTATGTGAAAATGAAACATTTTACAGAGAACTATCATTCATTCCTGTGTGCTTTAAAACTGCTGTAATACAGTCCTCTGGGAGCTGTTTCACAAACAGTTTGATAATCCATGCAGTGGAGTTAGAGAGATGTAAGCTTGCTGTGTCTCCAAAGATAATATGTTCTGGATGGTTAATCAAATCCTTCAGCTGAAGCAGGGATTGGAGCAACAGACTTCTTTGGTGTCCTTGGAGCACATTTGGAAAATTGGCACTTAAAAGACTTAAGAAGTTGTTAAAAGATGCTCCTCTGAGGGAGGACTGCTTGCTTTGATGCAAACTGCTTTTCTAACAAGCTAACTGAGGTCCGTCTACAGCATCAGGAGAGGTGAACTGCAAAGAAACTTCTTTTGACTGTTCAGTTGTCATCTGGAGAAAGTGGTTTGTCTATTCTGATGTTGCAGTACAATGCTGTGGTGTGCATATGTTACTTTTCTTACAAGTTACTTTTATTGCTTTTGTCTCAATTTTGTGACGTGAAGAAGAAGATAAAGGTACTGGCTGAGAAACAGCAATGCTTGTTTAACTGCTGCCCTCACTACATACTGGTACAGTTGGCTTTAATTCACATTTATATTTGCTACACTGGACTCACATTTATTCATGTGGTTTTTTCTTTGTTCACCTTTATTTAGTACTCTTTTTCAGACATTTGCTCTGCTTTATTGTTCTCGTGTGCACAATTCCACTGCAGTTATATTTATGAAAGATTTTAGCCAAAAAACTATCTTGGCCTATGCTCCACAGGGACTCATTAAAGTTCTTGTTATTCTTATTATTCATGTTAAGGCTTTGAATTGTAGTTACTTACACATGCAGATAAATAGTACACATTCTTTATACTTGTAAAGCAGATTCTATGAATTCTATAAAATCACTTCTCTTTCATCTAGTATTTGTTTTATAAGCTTCCTAAAAGGAGAGAGTTTTGAGGCATTTGCTGGGTTAAAATTCACACTGAAGTCCCAAGTGATTTTTATCTGTGCTAGATTTAACTTTTCACAGTGTTTTGAACATAACACATGCATGTATCAGAGTTGGTCAAAGAAGAAGAATATTGCCTAAAAAGAATATTGTCTCAACATTGGTATCAGGGACTTGGACAATTCAAGGTACACTGAAAACTTAATCCAAGATCTTGATCAGCCTTCCTACCAAAGTGCTGCTCCCTGGACTGTGACTGGAGTGTGGTTCCTATAGAAAATTAAGGTGCAAATACCCCAGAACAATGAGCGGTGTGGTGCCCAGCGTGCTGTACCATTGTCTGATATGGAGGAATGAAATAAACCATGCTGTACCTATTCTCCAAGAATCAAGGAGACATAACAACCTGCTGTCCTAGAAGCAACATGAAAACACACCCCCTGGCAGAAGACCACTTGCTTCTAACCCTGACCACGCCTTGGTCACCCCTCTTTGAGCAATGGGCCATTCACTTCTGGCCTTGACCACGCCTTGGACACTGCTTGCGTGGCAGGGAAAGGCAGAGCTTGGCAAAAGTACCATGGGACAGATGAGGCGGCAAGGTGTATAAAAGATAGCCCCCTAACAACAGAACTTTGGAAGCTTCTCCTGCCCTGATTGATGACGGATCTGTGAGGGACGCCTTTGAATATTTCGTCGTGCTGGTAGCTATACCTTCTCTTTCTCTTTACTTTCACCCTTTCATCTATCACGTTGTCGCTTTATGGGCACTTAATAAACTTTCACTGTTTGATCAAAGCGAAACTCTCTCTTGGAATTTTGTTTTGCATTTTGAGATCCTGTAAACGAACCATCATGCGTCCAGCATAGCTAACTGGACCGTGACAGCTATGTCCTCATACTTTTAGACAATGAATGTCACTTGTGATCCTTTTTTGAATTTTAAACACACAGAAAAAACCATAAAATCTTGATAATTGAGAAAGCAGACAGAAGTACTGATGAGGTAGTACACAGATAATAATACAGCAATTGAGACCTAGGCAAGATCTTACTGAGCTGCAGAGTCAGCAAGATGATTTTTAAGGGAGTTCACAGAGTTATGTAGATATACTGGAGTGAGAAGAATGCTCACCTCCCCAAATAGCTTTGGGAAACATCACCATTAGCTGTGGCTATTTCAGAGGTAGATGTGTTCTTTGGACCTTTCTGAAAGTCAGCTCCTTCCACAGAAAACATGGATGTGGACTGCCATGTTAATTGCTGTTGCACAGCTAAGTGCAGTAATGATTTTGTATGTAAAATAAAGCACAAACCATTTTTTTCTTGAGTTCTGTTGTTTGAAATGCCTCTATAGCTGTGGGTTATGAAGGAGCTTTAAAAAACTAAAAAGGTAAGATCCCATATCAGGAATCTAAACAAAGGTAATTTTTCATTTTCTGTTTTAGTTTTTCCCTCAGAGAGAACATTTCTCTGACAAAGGTTTTGAAAAGTTTAGTGATGTTTGTGCTTTGATTTTGGTAGACAAAACCCTCAGCACAGGTTCATGTCAGATTGTAGCTGGCAAGACGTTCAAAGTGACAAAAAAATTATAGGTTTTCCTTGGAGTGCTGTAGCAAACTATGTTTTCCTGGAAACTGAAATAAATTTCATTACTTTCAAATTAATTTGTGCATACATTTAACTCTCTAGAATATTTACAAGAAAAAGAAAATAATAAATAAATACCAAACAAAATAAACCATTTTCATGTGGTCTTCCAAAGCAGCAGACAAAGCCAGGTAATTTAATTTTTTTGTAGTTTGAAATGAAAATTTTAATTCAAATGTTTTAATTCAAATGTTTTTTTGCAAAAAAAAAAGGCAGAGAAAACAATGCTTAGCTTCTTCCTTCTGGACTGCTCCAGAGAGGTGCTGTGTGCCTGTCTTGTGACTGCTGGACCCCCTGTGGCCATTGCCCTGTTCCCTCTGCACACCTGTGACCGGTTTCAATCTCCCTCATAGGAACTGCACCCCTTCTCTTCCTGGCAAGAGGCTGCTGCTGGTCCCATCTTGGAGACAAAGCAGCCAACTCTGGACTTTCATTTATACTTGTAACAAATGTTACATCTCTAATGATCTCTTGTCCAGTGTGGATAAGGAACCCCTCACACTGTCTCAAAACTGTCTTTCTCTGTGTCTTTCTCTCTGTCTTTGTGTTTCTTTCTCTGTGCCTTTCCTTCTGTCTCTTTTTCTGTCTGTCTTCCCATTGTGTATAAAAGAAAGCAAAAAGAAAATTAGTGATTTGGACATGCAAAGGTAAGTAGTAGGTCAAAGCTGATTTCATTGTTGCAAATTTTTCAGTTTAACAACTAGAAGCTGTGGGTCATTTCCGATACTTGTTTCCCTGTCTTCAGAATTTGTACTAAAGCCATCCCTAGTATTTGACCTACAGGAAAAGTATTCACACTCCTGGTGATAGGGCTAATACTCTGATCCTTGCTCCTGACCATTCTTGTCCAGCCCTGCTGGCCTGTGACTGAGCCTGTGTCTGTTCTTAGCTTGTTTGTTCTTTAAGCCCAGACTGAGGGTGTTGCTGCCTTACTGACCTGCAATGCATCTTTCCCCTTCTTGGGCTGTAGCAGCCATCTCACAAGTGCCCAGCAGATTGTCCACTGCCCCAGCACCTGCCACCCTGCCTCTGCATGACCCTGACATCAGCCGCACGCCGTTTGCAAGGCACTTCTCAAACAGCAGGCTCCAGGTAAGCCACAGACACCTCTCTCAACCCATCCTGGCGGGTTTTTTTTGTTTTTTTTTTTTCAGTGCAAAGGAGGAGGAAATGGGTGGAGGATGCTAAATCCTGATACTCAAAACTCGAGACAGTGTCTTGGCTCTGCTTAATGTGAAGGAAACCCAGACTGTGCTGCGGTAGGCTGCAAGGACTGACCTCATCCTCAGGGCCCCTTTCGTCTCAACTGCTTCGAGTTGTTGAATGTGTGCATGTTTGCAGGGTTTGTTCTTTTTACAGTGGCATTATTAATAACTAAAACTCTCTTTTTGTTTGACTACTGACACTACGTAATGCTGGTGGTGATTTAATGCTTTCTCCCTCTCTGGCAGTCCCTGCAGTTGGCTCCTAGTGTGAGGCTGTGGCAGGACTTGGACTCCAGCAGCCTTAGTATGGGTTCCAGCTCTTTCTTGTTTGAACTGAGAGGTACCCTAATTCCAGCTTGCTTTTCCTGTAATGTATTTCATTATTGCTTCTGCATTATGAGGAAGAAATGATATTCAGACTATCCTTTTTGCACAGACAGATGGTGAATAACTGAGCCTAATGAAGAGAATAAGTTGAATCATGGTGCTAGTGTCAAAGAGGGGATTATTGGAAGTCTGTTTTGTACAAGCTGAGAATGCAACAAACATAAATTGTAGCCAAAGTATATTGCTGTGTGTGGCTTTCTTATTTAATTTGTTCCCTCTTTGCCAGTATTTTTGCAATTGTCCTTGTTACTGAAAGGTAAATAGCCATCAGTCATATGTAGTTATGTAGCCTTGTCAAAAAAGGGCTTTAAAATCTTCTTTTGTAGCTCTGTCCATATGTGCATTTTAATATTTCTCTTCTCATATTTCAGATTTCCCCTTTTTCTGTAGTGATAGGAATTGAATAAATTGTTTATTTATTTTTTTTGTTCTTGTATGTGAAAAACATTTGGCAATTGTTGCTATGCCTAAGGATTGCTCTGACTGACTGGTGTACTGAGAACATTTAATTGCACTTTGCTGTCTGTCTGTTCTTGAGAGATTATGGCTGTGCATGCGTCCCCAAGCCTGGCAGTCGGCCTAATTTAGGTTTAGGACTCATTGTATCTAGAGGTATTCAGGGCTGGCATTTAGCCAGGCCTATTTTAATTGCAGCTTCTCTCAGGCTCCTTCCTGGAGTTCTGCTTTTCTCTCTCCCCTTCCCTTCAGTTGTGTGGCTGGAGAGGGTGTAGAAGAGCAAACCGCTCACAAAGACTCAAGTCTTGGAAGGCTTACACAGCCAAGCCCCTTTGCTGCAGACTAGCCACCCATGAATTCTCCTCATCCAACTGGGTGAAGCCTTTGGCACTCAGTGGATCCATTTTTTTGGATGGCAGATGGTAACAGGAGTGAGCTAAAAAATGAAAAATGAAGATACAGTTTTTATCCCACCTCTTCTATGAACAAGTAGTATCTGCCCACGATAAAGGATTTTGTTTGCAAAATTATGGCCTGCAGTCAGGCTTAGGTTCCTGAGTGGGTTGTTTAAATCAGACTGTGCATTTTACTTATACTTTTCTTTGTCAGAGGTTGAATCTTAAGCCAGAGCCCACTTACTGCTTTTTGATTTGCAGTATGCAAATGCTCCAGCAGACAACTAGAATTTAAGGAAAGAAAGGTGAATTTTCATGTGACAGACTTGCTGCTGTCAGAGAGGCAAGTCCTGGAGTCTTGTCATTTTTGTGGCAGGTACATGATGAATTACTATGTCCTGTGCCTTTAACTGAAAAAAGAGCAGAAGTTAAGGGAATACTGCTACTCATACCTAGTAAAAAAACCTTCTTTAAACTTGTTTTCTGTATGTGTTTGATTGCATTGTCTCATTTACATAGTTTTCAGATGTCATAATTTGTCATGTACTGAAGGTCATCTGAGAATCAACTCCAATAATTGCAAATCTGTATTGGGTGCCAGGTGTACACCCTTCATTTTTACTGCCAAATACTGAGAGAAATTCACAGGATTCACAGGATTCGTGGTGCCCATGGTTCCACAGTTGGGGGTTCGATCCCTGGGTGAACCTGTGATCCACAGGATAATCCGAGTTATAAGAGACCCACCCGGATCATCTAATCCGACTCCCAGGTGAATGCCCACCCACAGATTGAACACAGAACCCTGGAACCATGGGCACCATGCTCTGTCTATCCGAGCCTCTCGTTATCTAGACCATGTCACTGAGCTCCTTATCCAGTCTTTTCTTAAACACTTCCAGGGATGGCAATTCCACCACCTCCCTGGGCAGGCCATTCCACTGAGGGATTGCTCTGTCTGTGAAAAAGTTCTTCCTAACATCTAGTCTAAACCTTCCCTGGTGTAGCTTAAGGCCATATCCTCTCATTCTGGTGTCATCAACCTGAGAGAAGTGACTTACACCCACCCGACTGCAACCTCCCTTCAGGTAGTTGTAAACAGCAATGAGGTCACCTCTGAGCCTCCTCTTCTCCAGATCATTTCAATAAACTGAATTTAGCTGGTCTTTGTTTATTTATCTGCTTTCCTAGACCCAGTGTGGAATGAGATATTTGTACCAGAGTTCTCCACAATTGAAACATTGGATTATTGACTTCAGACAATGCAAGGATGTCCTCTTTCGTCAGAACCCCATCTTCCCAGATCCTTTAAAGCAGACTGTCTATAGCACATGTGCACTAGATAGCCCTCGGCTGTTGGAAAGAAAAAAATCAGGAAAAGATGAGCAAAAGCTATAGAGAAATACAGTTGTCTCAGCCAGAGGAAAGGATATTTGGTTTAACTGGTAGTGATGTTTAGTGAATTATAAATACTGTTTAATTAGCTGACAGGTCTTCACAAGAAAACCCTTGCATGGTAGAAAGCTACATCATCTGCTGAACACATATACATAGAGAGAGAATGTGGTAGTGGGGGTGAATAACAAACTTAAGTCAGGACTTAAAGCAGAAGTAAGCAGAAGTAGATCTAGACAAAGAAAGAAAATCCAACCCATGAAAAATCTTGCTGGGAGATGCTTTCCAAGAAACCCTCAATTTGAAACTTCCTGAAAATGAATGTTTGCCTCCACATTACTTACTGGCAAGGATCCCACCAGTTTTTCTCTCTGAACTATATAGACAAGATATTGGAGACTGACAACTTGGCTTTCATTTTTCCCAGGCCACTCTCTCCTTTCCAACCTAGTGATAGTTGCTGTTTATGTAGCTGGGTCTAGTATGTAATCCCGTAAGAGATTTTTCTTTACTTGACTCACATGCAATTTATGGGAAACATGCCCATCTGATGTAAAGGAATTCCAGGTGTCACCTTTATTTTAAAGTCCATAAAATTTCTTGTCCAATAGGCTTAACCAAGTATGTCACAAGTGTGCCCTACAGAAAAAGACAATGTAAAACAGTAGTATTTATTGAATTATATATAAAAAATATAAGTACATATTTCTATACTTAGATTCAGTGTATTGAATAAAATGAACTTTTGGTTTTTTTGGAAAAAGGTCGTTCTATAGTAGGTCCCCCACAGTAACTACTTCCACCCTACAACCTGTCTACCTGCACTAGAATTATTAATACCTATTAATACCCAATTATTGGCAATCAGGGTAGGATTTTTTTTCAAGCTAGTATTGCGTGATTCGTCATTCTTAGACCAGCTTATAGGACTTCCTTTACAACCCTGGATTAGTTTTTTGCCTGTTAATATTAATTACATACTTAAACATCCTGTACCATCAAGGATTATCATGCTTCATTAGTGGTTTGAACAGAATGCCAAGAAAGTGTTTGGTCACAATGGACTGTATTAACTATTTTTAGAAACATTTGAATCTGCTGCCTTGCTTACTTACATTCTTTAATCAAATCTGTATCTCATTAAGAGACTACTCAAATTCAAGTTATTAACAGATTTCAGATGCTTTTCCTGTGAAGAGTGACATTTGAGCTAGGAAATTTTTTTTGTAATGTATGTATTTATTTTCTTATGATTTTGAAAGATGCCAGTAAATTAACGCACCTATGGTATCAGAATCCCAGAATCACACAGAATATTCTGAGTTGGAAGGGACCCACAAGGTCCCATCATCGAGTCCAACTCTTAACACTGTCTCCCTGGCAGGAATCGAACCCAAGTCTCCCACACGCCAGGTGGGGACACTTACTAAGCAATATACAGTACCTATTGCATGTGCTAGGAAACATGAACCCACTGAGAAACTATTTATTAGCATTTCAAACTCCTAATTATTGTGATAACTAGCATTTATTGATCAGGCTAAGAATTTTCGTATACAGTGTTTTTAAATGATGGAGAGGATAAGCATAGTTAAAAAAAATCCACTTTAGTACAGTGGTAAGTGCCCCCACCTGGCGTGTGGGAGACCCGGGTTCGATTCCCGCCAGGGGGACAGTGTTAAGAGNTTCGATTCCTGCCAGGGAGACAGTGTTAAGAGTTGGACTCGATGATCCTTGTGGATCCCTTCCAACTCAGAATATTCTGTGATTCTGTGATAGTATGGATAAGGATCTGGTTGTTTCCTGAAATAACAGTGAGTAAATTTCCTTAAGAAGATGGCAGCTTTGCATGTTCTGAAGCACTTTTCTGAAAGGCTATTCATTTCCAAGTCTCTGAATGCTTATGCATTACGTATTTCAATTTCTTCTTCATTTGAAGCAATGAGTAAACAAGGTTGTAATAGTCTTAAAAAATATCACCAGCATTTCAGGTGTGAAGTTCGATTTGTTTATTTGGATCAACAATATCTATAGAAAAGGGGACAGAGGGTGAATTTTCATGTGACAGACTTGCTTCTGTCAGAGAGGCAAGTACTGGAGTCTTGTCATTTTTGTGTGGCAGGTACATGATGAATTACTATGTCCTGTGTCTTTAACTGATTCCTGAAGACATTTGATTTCCAAGAGCTGCCCAATAATGTGGGATGGCAAAGTGGGGGATTTTTGATAGAGGAAGGGTGGGTAATGTTTCTCTCCTCCTTGCCCACCGGAACTACCATAATTGGTATCTCCATTATCTTGTATATCTTTTTTTATCCTCAGCAGAACTCAGTGGTGGAGAACACTTTAACAGCATGTGGGGAGTTTTTGTTGACCAACTGTTTTCTAATGCAAAGGATCACCTGTGTTCTTTTCACATCTTCCTTCTTCTTTGGCATAACTTCTCAAACAGATGGTCAGGAGACCTGTTCTAAGGGTGTGGTGTGGAATGAAACTGGTATGAATTGCACTGAAATATTAAATGTGTGGACAGATACAAGAAATTCATAGTAACACTTTGTGCTTTTAACCAGAAAAATGTTAGGTAGTTAGATTTAGCTCATTTTCATTGAATTTCATTAGTACACACTGCTATATAGACTAATTATCCATGTCTGTTTTGTTTCTGCTACTTGAATTAATGTTTCGAGAGGCAGTTTGGGTAACTCACCTCAGGTTTGATTTGTGTGATATATTCCTGTTATATCATTCAATAGAACTATGCCAGGCAACCCCTGCCCATGGAACAAAAGTAGACAATCACAGCTCTTCCACATGCATGAGAGGCCAGGTCAAAGTTGGTCCAAATCTGACCTAGCAAGCAGTCAGATACTCTACAAAATGTAGTGTTATACTTGGGAATGTCTAAGATGAAGCTAAAATAGATTGTAAGGCTTCTTTTTCATTTGTCAAACAAAATCAAATTTTTTGCAGCTAAGATGTATATGCAACCGAGATGTATATGCAGTTGTCTCTTCACATTACTAAAGTAGCCTTCAGCAAAATGGCTTAAACTCTAGAAAACACATTAAAGACATTAAGGTAGTGGGAAGTGTATTTTCTTCTTTTATAGGTATATCTTTTGGTCAGTGCTTTAATGCAATGATTGATGAAAATGTTGTCTGTGGCTGACATCTGGGATTATTAATGGATGTAGAATCAAATTTCTTTGGCATTAGAGGAAAAGTGAGATCTGTGTCTCACTAGATAAAATGTTCAAATGGAACTGGACTTTCAGTTTAATTGTAGATATTACATTTTAAACTTGCCAGTCTAATAAACATTGCTCATTGCTCCTATTGCTTAGATCTGTCTTACTTTTCAAAACATGTAACTTGGTAATGGATAAGAACAAGACCTTTGAATTTTACGGCTAAAACCTGAAGCTTTGATATACACAAAATCGTAATCATAGCCAAAAGGACATAAAGTAAAAGCAAATAGGCAAGTTCAGAAGGTGGCACTGCTCTGTAATGTTACATTTCACAGCACTCCATGAGTTAAAACTAGAGCACAACACAATGCTGCTATTGTGAGAAGCCAACATGAGGATTTTTAATACTGTAAGACAAAGGGTTCCCTTAGCTAAAAATAATCTTTTCTTTCCTCCTTCTCCTAAGCTTTTTCCTCCAGGGAGCAGAATCATTATGCTGCATGTGCGTGCTCAGTGCATTGCAGGAGTTGCCGAGATTTATGACGTCACATCTCTAAGCTTTCTCTTTTGCCACAAGGTCTGCATGCGTAGCTGTTGCCCTTTGTGTCTTTCTAAAATGCCACTTTGATGTACTAATGTGCTTTTTACCTATGTAGAAGGCAGCGTTTGCTCTTCTAGGTCAGTAAATTTAACAAAGCATAGATGAAAAAAGTGGGCTTTTTTCTTAGACAAAGCTTTCCCTTGAATTTTAGTGCTTGTTAATCAAACCAAACCAAACAAAATACACACCTCATCAAGATTTTACACGGTTCACTTGTCAAGCAGAAGTGTGCCTGGAATCCATTTCCGTCAGAGGTCAAAGATCAGCAGCGCTAAGGCAACCAAGGGAGTGATTCCCCTGTGACACTTCTGCTGTGTTTTGATGAAAGTGAAAGCCATGTGGTGCATGGATGAAAAAGCAAACAGACCATTTTTTCCTGTGGCAGTACTGAATTTTGAAGCTAAGCACAGCAGGTAGGAATAGTCTAATATTTGAAGAGCACTGGTACACTAAGACACCAAAGCACTTATCTCTGTCTTTTTAACAGCTTGCTACATTTCCTACACAAATCTGTGACTTTTAAAATTCACAGTATTTTTTTTTTTCCTTCCTAGGAGTTAGGGTGTTTCTCTTCATTAATCTTGCACTGGAATCAGGAGAATTGTGTATACAACACATGGGAGGTCATAATGTGGCATATGATATGTGTAATATCTTATTAGAAGTAGTTCATTTCCCTGGTAGAAGAGGCCATATTAACTTAAATATGTAAGTGACTTATGATGGAGTATTACCTAAGCATGGAGTTAAAAGCCATGGTTATAATTAATTTAGTACATGTTTTTTACTGTACCAGAAATAACATCTTGTTCATATATTNTATTTGATTACACAATTCTATTCTCCCGATAGAGTATTTCCTTTCAATGGGTCGCAAGCCTCTTATTTCCAACTCATTTGACTGTTATATAGTGTTGATTCTATTGTATTGCCACATTTTGAGGGTCATTTAATGCAAATACATCTCTCATATGTTCAGCTTTTTATTATGCATTTTTCTGAAGCTTGATGAACATGCAATTTTTATAAGAAAATAAATAAGAATACTGCAAAAACCAGCTGGAAAAAAATTATATATCAAGGGATTTTATGACTCAGGGGATCAGTAATGGAATATAGAGTTTTTCACCTCTAGGGCACTGATTTAGATATAGCCTAGGTCATTAGTGAGCAAAAATCATTACCAGCAGCTGTTCAGTGACCTACAGAATGTGAAATGAGTTTGTGATCTCAATACAATTTGTACTACATGTGTATACAGATAACACAGAAATCACAGTCAATGTTGGCTTCCTTGTTGGCATTCTCACTGGAGATACTAAAATCTAAATAGATGCATGGAGTGACTAAATGGCTCTCACATTTAGGAGTATGAAAAGCATTTGACTGATATAATGAAGGAGAGAAATCTCATCTGACAGTATGTTTAAGAAAACATACAGCTGACAGTTATTGATTGAAAATCCTCTCTCCTCTAATAAGGATAGATTCCCTTTCAAGTCACTGCTGCTATGGGCATCCAAAGGTCTTGAATTAGGCTTGTGGAGATTTTATTGTCATTAACATATTATGCCACCAATGAGCAAAGAATCATGGGTTGAAACAACAAAGCATTAGGACTGCCAAAAGATGAATTTCGGTTTCTAAAAGTTTAGCTGGGGAGTGAGCTGCAGCACAAACAATGTGGGTAGAAAAATGTTGTGGGTGGTGGGAGGGATTTCATGGCAGCTCTTTCCACATGACTGAATTAGTTATTGGCTTATCTTCTAAACTACGTATGTGTTCTGGTCTTGCTGATGGATGTAGGAAGAAGATACATTTTTTCCTTGGCCTTTTACTAAGAACAAATGTATCCTCCTCTTACTATCTGATACATCTTCTCTGACAGCCCTTGCAGTGACATAAATTTGATGAGCTCTGTAAGTCATTTCCATCTTAAACCACAGTGCAATTAGAGCTTAACTGACTAAGATTTGATACTAAGCAAATTTGTTCCCTGTGTGATTTTTATAGACTCTGCTAAGTTCCTGGTTTTGTTAAATTCTTCCTTTTTCTCTTAGTATTCACAACAAATGAATATACACTGAATAGACAGTGTTATAAATGATTTGGTATTTTTAGATGTTTGACTGGGTTTGTTGCATTTTATGATATGGTTCTGACTTTCTTTTAGAGAATTGCAAACCTGATTGCACTTCAAATAATGTTTCTGGGAATAAGAAAGACATAGCTGTGCTGTCTCTGCCACATTTACTTAATTAACCAGATTAATCTGGGGTAAACCATCTGTGAACATGCCATGAAAACAGACATCTGCAAGGGAGGTTCCTGACTGCATTACTTTTAGGACTTCATGCTATTTATCTAGGTATGATGCTAAATCCTAGATGCTAAGTAAGAGATACAAAGTAAATGAAAGTATTCTCAGTTTTGCAGAGAGTGGGCAAGGCAGTTGTAGTTGTGTGAACATGATCAGTAATGCCTGTATCAGATCAGTGATGTTTTAGCTTGGCAACAAAGTGCCTTCCTTCTGTGTAGTGCTTCAGTAATATATCTTCATTTTACCTGAGCCCATTTGGTCGTAATTTTCTTTGTGCCACCACAATATCCATTAACCATAACAAGTAGCTTTGCAAAGTAGATTATCCCTTATATACTGAACCCCAATCCTTGTTGAAAACTGGAAGCCATTGCTGGGTTTCCTTTGGCTCATTCTTCTTGGGGAGGAGCAGTCTGTTCTTCATGAGTAACTCAAGTACTTAGCACCGAAACCAGGCATCTTTAGAAGACTGCAGGATCTCACCAAAAGGACATAAAAGCCAGTGTGCTGCTTCATTTCCTTCATTTCTGCATGTTGCATGCTCTGGTAGTATGAAAGCCTAAAGGCTGCCAACCAGAATAAGCAGACACCTGGTACAGCATGGGTATGCTTATCAAGGGGAAAATTCACAATAGAGACTAGGGAAATCAGTACTGACACTGCTTGGGTAGACCTGAAAATACAGATCCAACATAATATGGAGATGGGATTTTTATGGAGAAAGTACATTTTGACTACACTTCCTTCTTGTCTCTGTCATAAACCTTCCCAGGGATCAGGATAAAAGAAGAAAAGCAGAAGGTCCCTCACCTAAACAACCTGTGCAGGGCCTTCAATGTTTTCATTTCCTTTCTCTTCTGTGGTGCCATAAGTAGACTAATGCAAGAATTTTAATTTAGTGCAGAGCATTTTATTCATGATCGCCTTATTATTCCACTAAGAAAAAGCAACCCCTTGGCATCTGTTTCTGTCCAAAAAAGAGGACAATTTAAATAGATCAGAGCAGCACAGATAAAGCAAATATGGCACACTGCCTCTGTCACTTCTCAGGTGAGAACAGGGATGCAATGCACCTGAGGCTCTGTGGAGATCTGTGAAGCATTATGGTGTTAAATCTCTGTCTCCTGAATTTCAGCTGTAAAATCAGCTTTTTTTTTTTTTTTTCCTGTTAGGTCATGAATACTATAAATCTTTTTCATACATGAAATAGAAACACTTGAAATGTGTTTAATCTCTCTGTGAGGAGAATCTTGTTAAATGCCCTGGCTTCTCTTAGATGTAGGACAATGTCTTTGTAGATGCACAGTCCCAGTGGTATAAACAGAAGCTATTCTTAAACTCCACTAAATTACCTTGGAGACCATGGCTGCTTTGAACTGAAAATCCAAAATCCAATAAAGTGTATTATAAGGTTGGCTCATGGTACCCTAAACTTGTTAAGGGAAAGGCACAAAAAAGGCCAACTAAATACTAGCAAACCTATTTTCTTGACCTTTAGGGCTAGAGCAGGAAGGGGGGATGACTCTGCTGAGGATACAGTCACTGTGACACTATGGTGGACATCAAAGCTGTCGCGTAGCACAGCCTGGATTCTTGTAGCTGTTCTGTTTGCGTGTGGGCAACATATTCAGTCAGATGATGTACTTTCTGCCTGATGAGAAAAAGTGATTTAAAAATCCCTTTTTTTACACTTGACAAAAATTTTAATCACTTTAAGCTGATTTTTAAATGCTTTCTTAATTTGATTTTCTGGCTTGAACAGTCTTTGGAGTATTTTTTCAACAAAACCATGGGCATTTTCACAAAATGAAGGGGTGTTTGTTATTGAGACAAGGTTGTGTCAGGCCTTTTCAGCACGACTGTGTTTACTACCATTGCTGTTGTGTTGGTTTTGTTGTTTCTCTTCACTTTAACCGGCTTTTGCCTGACTTTGGGTTTTCTTTATTTTATTCTTAAATGACAACAGCAATCAGTTCCACTGAAAGATATTTCATAAATTGTTATTTTTTAAGCCTCTTAAAAGACCAGTTACACATATGGTATGCCAGGGCTGGAGGCCTTTCTGGAGCTTGTGAGGATTATTCCTACTGCTGATCCTCACAAGAGAAACTACCCTTTACTGATCGGAGGTGTAGGAGAAACTGGGAGGATCTGGTACAGAGGTGCAGAGGAATTCTTATGTACATGCAGCATGTCTTTTTGTCTTCTGTAAAAAAGTCAGTGTCAGGTGGACACTAAGACAGATACTCTGAGGGAAGAAGTCAAAAAATACAGTGTTGAACAAGAGTTGCTTCCTTTCTGCACCACTGCAATCAGCCAACTTAGGCAAATCTAGGTGAGGAACAAAAATGTAATCACTACTTTAGAGAAGTCCCCTTACACTTTTTTGTAAGGAGGGAGCCTGTGGCACACAGCAGGGGCCTGGCTGGGCAGCAGGAATTCTGGCTCAGCCTCAGGCTCATCTATCCCCTCTGTAGTGCAGGAGAGTACCCCAGCCTGACAGGCATAGAGCTGAGCTCAAAAGTCGCTCCAGGCTGCCGTGTGTTACCATGATCCCAAGTCTACTGCTTCCTGCTGAGTTCATGTCTTGCTCCTGTCCTGAATCCTGGGTCTAGAAACCTAGAGCTAGAAGGCTTTCACTGCCAATTGGCCAGGCAGCCTTTCCTCTGCCTGCCTGGCTCCCACTGCACCCAGTCCCCCCTGCCAGCCCTGCTGGCCACACCATGCTCCTGTGCAAGACAGCATGAGAGCTACACCTTTTCATGGCCTGATGCACAGCCCTGAATGTTCTGAGGCTGAGGCCCCTTCCTTACGTGCTCTCATTGCCCATCGTATGTTTTTGAAAGTTTCAAAAACTTATGTTTTTGAAAGCCTGATCTTGAGTTTCTTTTAATGAATCTATTTTTTGAAAGCTCATCCAACAGTAGGTTATTGCCCTTCAGGCTGAGTTCATTTGTATTAAAAGATGATCCTCTTTCTTATTCAAATTTCTTTCACATCCATTTCCATTCAGAAAACCAAGGTATCACTGGATGGCGTTTGGGCAAAGCCTTCATTTGCATAATAATATTTGAGTGGGACATGATGACTAAGCAGTTTAATCCTTTCTGTTTGTGATCGTCTTCCTTAAACTTTTGTTATATGATACAGATATGTTGCACTGTTCGAATTAACATAGAATTAATAATTCAAGGATTTATTTTCCTTGGGTGGTAGGATCATGAAGGTTGTAATTCTGCCACAAGGCAGAGGTTGGTTGTAACCATTATTGGTCAACTGTGTGGTCTTTCTGCCACCTTGTGGGGAAGAATCACTAAACTGTTGAGATGAAACAGAAGAGAAGACATGAATATTAAAATCCATATTTTTCATGAATGGGTCTAGGAGATGCTGTAGCACAGCAAAAATCACTGCTTTCTCCAGATCACTAAAACCTAAACCACTTTCAACTGTACTAAACTAAACTAAAGCCATGTTAATTCCTTAGTATTTGTTTTCTGTGTTGCCTATCCATACTTTTGCAACACCAGTCCTTCTAGCCTCCCTGGATATTTTGAGCCTGAATTGATAGGATAGTCCTCACTTGGACCTGTGACTCCATAACCTATTTTACAAGGGTTTTCTAATTTAGTTGTAGCACATGTAATTAGCATAAGAGATGCACCAGCCTCTCTCCATCGGCTGTCACGAGTGTTAGTGAGCATTAGTTAGATATTAATCATTTCCATCTTCTAAATGCTGACTGAGTCCTCAGCATTCAGCCCATACGTAGACACTGAAATTATGCTGCTGCCAAATGTGGAACTTGTTGCCAAAGGTAGCCAGGTTACTCAAAGATGAATTTCACTGCAAGCATGATTTGTTTTACCCAGACACGTCAGAAGTTGTTAATTGGCTGTATTTAACTCTATATTGTGTGTGCAAACCCTCTTTGCTATATGCTGTACGTAGAAAGTGTAGAATGTTGAGCTCTGTGCACTTTATCTTCAATAAACCAAGAGGTAAAATCTTATTAATCATTCCTGGCATTTGACAGTCAAAAGTGTGACTATCAAATTTCCTTCTTCCCTTCCTTCTGTGCTGTGTAAAGGATAGAGAATCCAGCTTCTCCTCTTCCATGTTTTAGGACTTCAAAGAAATGGAAAAAATTCAGTTTATTCACTCCCATTTCCATTTTGCATAATCATTGATTATGTGAATGTTTTAATCTAGATAAAAACCCACTCTGTTTATTGAGTTTTTACAAGGATGGACTATTCAAACAGAAGCTTTTCATCAGCCTCCTTTAGCTTGGGTACTGTGAGAACGGCATATGCCAAACAAATTTGGATTCCTTTGGTGCTGGGTACTCTACACATACATATTAATTAGAAAGTAGCAGGACATTGAAGCAGGTTGCCCACAGAAGATATGGATGACTCATACCTGGAAGTGTTCAAGGACTGGTTGGATGGGGCCCATAGCAATTGATCCAGTGTGTGGCATCCCTACCTATGGTGGGGGGATTGGAACTAGGTGATCTTTAAGGTCCCTTCCAACCCAATCCATTCTAAGATGCTTCTGTGATATTAAGAAGGGTCACTCAGACATATTATGATCTGATAAAGGGTGGGGAAGTAGAGATAAGAAGAAAGTTGTTATTAACTCATTTTATACTTAGTGTTTTGCATCATGTCGAATGGTTGACTGATGCTGCAGGTAGATAAGTTTGTGAATACTTAAACTTATGTGAAAAGAAGGGGCTATTGGCACGAGTGAGATTCATCTTCAGCATGTATAACTGCCTTTGAAGCTTCCCAGGATCATGCAGATAGTGTGCATCAAAACCACCAAATAAACTTGTATTTCTTCCAGTCAAATTCTGTAAATATTCATAGTCTTCTTTATGAATGCTTCTATGGAATCAAACACAGAACATATAAATGTAATTGAATTTATATGTCTCAATATCTATATTACCCATTACTAACATTCTGGAATGATTTTATTAATATTTATATTTTTATTATTTTTATTCATATACTTCAGCCACAGCCTTGCATTTTTCATACAGAAAATAGAAATTTATCTTTTGCTGGTTTGTCTTTCTTTGCTTCTACAGCTCTGCAGAAAAAGACCTCACGAGTCAGTTTATCTTTCT
>WEKX01023880.1:0-52115 GCA_013390025.1 Pitta sordida | reverse complement strand
TTGTGAGAACAAATGATAGAACATAGATAAGTATCGGTGGTAGAAGTATCTGTATCTTGGTTTTGATTAACTCTATAACCTCATTCCCTATGTCTTTCCCAGTTCCACTGAGCCAATGCCCTGACTCCTCATTGTTCTGGGTGACAGGAATCTAGTGATATTTCCTCCAGAATCTGTAACAAGCAACCAACATTTTGTGGAAGGCTTTTGGGGAATACATTTTCAGTTTGGCAGTTCTTTCAGTTCACTTGACTTTCTTCATACATTTCACTGCCAAATGAAGCAAAGAACACAGACCTAGCTTTTGTTTTTATTTTAACATGTACAGGTTGTGAACATAAGCGTATCAGAGAATAGGAGTAAAGTTGGTGAGCATGCTGTATCTTACAGTATTTTTGACTCTATGTGGGTCAAAGCAGTACAGCACAAAAAAGCACAATATAGATCAGAGTAAGATCTTTGTGTGTCACCTCATATCCTTTTTATAGAAGAGAGGAGGCAGATTTGCTGTGTCGCAAGATGCTGTGTTAAATCTTTCAATGTAGCGTTGGCAATCTTGGCCCTCAGTCAGCAAAAATCAGCTAGACTTTCATTTCTGCTGAGAATGAATATCACAACATGAAATTGCCTTAATTGCTGTGACTGTTAATTATCATACTTTTTCTACTGTGATGTGGAGGATTAATTCTGAGGTAAGTACCTGGATGCTCTTTCCATATTAGCTGAACCCTGGCAAGTTTAATTGCAATGAGATTTAGAGTGGGTTGTATGAGAGAAGTAGACATAAAAGCCGGAGAAGAAGGGGATTCCCACTTGCCCAGAAGGGCTGGCTTTATGTTAGGACTTTCTAGCCTGTAACAAATTTTATCATCTCTGAAATATTTCGTTCCCTTAAGGTATAAATACAAATGCTGAGACTCAAGTTAGTTCTACATGGACGATGATACTGAGGCAGATATCTGTGCTTAAGAATGAACAAAAGTAACCTGTTTTTCACTCTTTCAATCTGTAATCAAAATTCTGTGGAGCCTCTGCCCAGGTGCCTCAGGTTGAGATAATTTCACAAAGAAAGAATACTGCCTCAACAGAGGTACTAGCCTCTTCCTGGCTGCCTGTGTCTCAGAAAAGAGATTGTCTTGTCTGTATAAATAAATGCAGGATACCACTGAAGAAAACAGGCTCTAGACATCTTCTGAGTCAACAAAGTTGAGCCTTAATTCAGTACTATGCAGAACTGGGCCCAAAAATTCACAACAGGTGAGTTATTTTCTGTTTTCTCTCTTTAGTCCTCCTTCCTGTTATGTTGTTATATAAAAAACCCACCAAATTTATACTGGAATGTGTCCAGATCCCTGAGAGAGCCAAGCTTGTCTAGAACTCTGAGCAGAATATTTTGATTAAAGAAGTTAAATTTTTGGAAACTGCTGCAATGCAGTATCATGAAGCTTGCATTAGCTGGCTTTGCTTTGTGTTAGTGCAGGCAGTTAGGTGTGCTAGAGCCTGTTTTTTTTGTACTTTGAAAATAATTGCCAGCTGAATGAACAATTCAAGAAGCAGAGGAGTGATTCCTCCCGATATTTGCACATATAGAATCTGAACTACTGTATGTAAGATCCCTGCTCAGATAAGAAATTCTGGACGCTAAAAAGTTGTTACGCTATTATCTTTTTATTTAAGGAATTAATTAGTGCATGTGGCCTTTTAATGTGAGAAAAAAATGCGATGTGACATTTAAACACCTACAAATAAAGAATTTGATTCATTCAAAATTCACATTTGAGCCAGTTAAAGGAATTTATTGCTCTTATATGACATATGACAAACTCTGAGATTTTCAATATATATCTCATATAGAATAATCTAGGCAAGGTAGAAAAATGTTTTAGTGTCTTCTACCACCCTCACTTTTGTTTTAATTTTTAAGTTTTCAGAGGGCTATACATCCTTTCTTGAGGGAAGGTACTACAGGTTTGGGGTTTGTTGTCTTCCCTGTGTAATTCTTATGTTGAAAGTTCAAATATCAGAGTGTGATTGAGCCTGGAGGTCAGTGACTAAACTTAATGAAATAGTAATTACTGAACAGAATCTTTTGCTAAGTGTGGAAATACATATGTGTGTGTGATGTATATATATGTGAAATATGAAAGTGTTTCATAGTGCAACTCAGAAATGCTATTCTGAAGAGCCAGATAAAATGGTAGCTTAAAATTCGGTAGTTTCAATTTTGGCAACATCTCTGCCAAGTTCTATCTTCCTTTCCAAAATAAAAACTCAAATATAAAGAATTTCCTGTGCCATACAGTATTCTAAATGGTCAAGTCAATCTGCAGTGTAGAACTTGGGAACTCAAGTATTTTGTTGCAGATCAATTTTATCTCAATGACTATCATGTTCTGTTGCACAGTGGTAAGCTATGAGTGAGTCATCCTATTTATTTAGGCTAAAATCTAGACTGAGTTGGTCCCACAGACTCATTCAGTTTGGCAACAAGAGAAAAAAACTGTCCTTCAACTGAAGCGAGGTGGCTTTATTGCAATTACTATTCCAGTCTAATGCCCTTAGTAAGCTTTAGCAGATTTTACATTCCATGGTGATTTTCTTTCACACTTCTATGCAGAAGTTTAAAGCAGAGCTAAGCTGAGATGTGCAATGTGTGGCTAACCAGTTCTGTCTTGTCCTCCATTAGTAACATCCAACCTTTTGCAAATGAAGCAAAAGAACTCTAACAGACAGTAGGATTTTCCTTACTTCCTCTGCAAAATCTGTGTAGAAGAGAATGCACATATGTTTCCCTGTTTTTGAGCCAAATGACATAGTGAGATGGTGTTCATAGTCTCATTATCTCAGAGGTTCCACACAATGATGATTTATGAAATGATGGAATGTCTCTTGAAAGCTCTGGAAACAGGCTCACACCTCCCATTGAAACCGTCAGAATGTAGCTGCTTGCTCTCTCTGAACCGGGAAATGCTCAAAGAGCTGGAGGCAGGCTGATTCAGCCTGATGCCTGTGTCTTAGGCTCAGGAAACAGTATCTAGGGAGACTTGATTGTCAGACTGGTTTCAAATCTAGAAAAGAAAACAGAAGAGCAGTGAATAAATAATTAAAATAACAGTAAATTTAGATATACGTATTTCTTCATTGTATCTGTATTTGGCCAAAGACTTAATCTGTTAAATCTTTCCCCCTTCTATGTCCTCAGCCTATGAAAACTTTGAATTCCACCTTAGTCCAGTAGTGCTAAACTACTGTAGCCTAAATCTGACTTCAGATTCCTGAGGTTTTTCAATCAAAGCCCTGAATGACCCAGTGTAGCTCAAGGGGTCCAGAATTAGTATGTTTTATGTCATCTGCTGTTTGTAACCTTACCTGGTTGAGACAGAGGGGCAGGGGGTGTAACAAAGGAGAAGGTTCTCTTTTGTTTTGGCAAGGGCAGCTTTGCAAGATAACCAGAAGGGAAATTCCATTCCTTGCTCCCACTATTAGCTCCCATGTAGCTTCTCATGTTATAAATTGCCACTTCTGTTTCCTTCTTTACATGAAGTTGGAGACAGACTATGACACTGCCATTAAGATATGCTGCATATGTAGTGTAGGTTTCATTATGTTGTCCTGTCATTTTCCTACTTTCCGCTCCCATCCAGATGAAACAAACCCAAACCAAACAAACCAGCATCTTCCCACTAGGAAGGTGGATTAGCACTGGAGCAGAGTACACAGAGAGGCTGGGGGAGCTCCATCCTAGGACGGTTTCAAGACTTGACCAGGCAAAGCTGTGCCTGATCTGATCTAGTGCTAGCAATAGTCCAACATTATTCACACCATGCATGGTCTGGACCAAACACCTCCATAGGTTCTTTCACACACACACACACACACACACACACACACACACACACACACACACACAGAATATTATGAGTTGGAAGGGACCCACAAGGATCATCTAGTCCAACTCACCATCTAACACCCGTACAGAGACCCGACCTCTGCAGCCATGAGCTGTAAAATCTTGAAGGGGTATCATCTAGTGTAGAGGAAGGAGTAGTTCTCATCCTTCTTGGTGGAATTCTGTCTGCTGCAGGAGTAACATGCATATCTGTTCTTGCCTTGCAATAAGATTACTCAAGCACACCTGTTTTTTATGGATTTTCTTTTTTTTTTTTTCCATTTTAGTCCCTTTGTAAAAGAGGGCAGAGCAGGGTAAAAAAAAGAGAAGAACATTAATAAGTATTGCTACTTTCAGAGATGAGGAGAGAGATGGATGGAGTGGAAACCCACATTACATCAGAACATTCTGCAGGTTGAAAGCATTCATGCTTCTCTGTTTCTTTTGTGCAAATCTAGATGGTGACTAAGCGTATTTCCAAGAAGAGATGATGGTGTATTGAAATGGGCAAATATTTTGATCTTCTTGGCAAGACCTGGTTAAACATACCATGTCACTCATCCCACGTCACTCATCCCACTGGGAACGAGCATAATCCTTAATTAGCCGGGAAATAACATTGCTGACGTGCCCAAAGGCATTTCTGGGATATCTCTCTCAAAATTCCAATAAAATTTACAGGAAGATCTCTGGAATAACTCTCTCTTTGCTTTCAGAGTTTCTAAAACTGCCCTGTGGATAATGTTCAGTTATTTTTATATCTTAGTAAAATGTATCTGGAAAATATATTTTTGAGAGGTAAAAAGCTTAGTATTTTCATGTATTGCCCTAGGATATGAAACCTATGGATTTTTATCTCTTTTCATTTTACTCTCTTGCACTATACAATAAGTATATAACCCTTCCCTTGTTAATATCTTAGTTATTTCATGTTTGAGTTTCTTTTGTACTCCTGACTGAAGATTATGATGATCGTAGGTTATTAGTATCCCTTGCATATCCAGGTTACCTACTAGCTTGATAAACTTGACAACCTTTCTGGTCCTGCTATGTTCAAGAAAGAAGTGATAGCCTGTTTTGGTTTATTTCTTGTTCAAGCTTTTCTCCTCAAGCTCATATTGTTCCTGATATCACATTTTAACATTTGAACTGCCATGGTTTATAGTCTTTCCACATTCCTTACTTGGACATAGCTTTTTCTGTTAGAAAGATGCCTTTCTACCACTAAAAACTGCCTTCCTTACTCTGCTATTTATTGGCTTCTTACCCTTCCATACCCTTCTTTGAAAGATGGTATGTTTTTCCTGTGCCTATAAAGTGGTATCTTTAAGTAGCCAGTCCTTAGACTGACTGCAAACATATATAATTCATAGATTATTCATATAGCTTCCTTTTAAGAAGTTGTCTATTGACCTGGTTTTAGGGTTTTTTGCTGCTTTGGCAGTGAGGGGGTTAACAGCTCAGCTCTTGCCTGGGCCCCGCCGCTGCCAAGGTCACGAGCAGAAGGAGATAGAGACGTCTCTGTGAATAACATATTTGGGAGAGAAAGAAAAAAAACCTCAGTAGCAAGATGCAGGTGCCGGNATAGTTTTGCCTTGCTTGTTTTTCCTGTGACCAGTTTTATTTTCCAGTTTTATTTTCTAGTTTTTCTCCTCCAGAAGAGGTTGTAGGTGAGCCTCTGGCATCCAGCCAGGGTCAAGCCACGACATCTATATAGTATATTTCTGAAGTTGTCCTTTTCCAACTTCACTTCTAGTACTGATCAGTTTGAGCAGCTGCTCCTACTTTGATACTTCTGCCTTATGACCTTCATAATCCTGAGCAAAAAATAAAGGAGTCTTAAGAAGAAATTTCTTTGAAATTGCGAAGAAAGTTCTCCAGAGCTTATGGAAAGATTTGCCAAACAAATGAATGCTAGCAAGCCATCTGTTCTGGAGGTTTCCTAAGGATGAGGAAGTTTTACATCTTAAACTGGTTTGGAGATGGAAATGAGAAGAGATTGGTAGTGATGGCTTAGGAAAGAAGCTGAAGATGAAGCAAACAATTTACACTTGTGGGAAAGTAGAGCAATGCAGAGAGCCATACAGGCAAAGTGACTCAATAAAAAGACAGTTTAGTTTCAGTCTAAAGCTGACAAGGTCAGGTCCCAAATATGGCGGTAACTGAGCCACATTAAATCATGACTGAATGGATTAAATCTGTAGCTGTGCCTATTGACAGGCAAGCAGGGCTCTGTCCTGAAATCATGAGGGAAAAACACTTCACAGAATTTAAAGCCTGTGATGATTCTGCTGACTGTTGAAGAGGGATACAGGCATTTATTTTGCTTTGTTAAAGTGAATTCTGGCCTTTTGGGAAACAGTGCACAAGTAAAATGTTGTTTTTTTAGATAATTGATGTCACTTTTTATTTAGATTATTGTCATAAAGAAGCAGATATGCAGAAATTGTGACCATGTCACTGAGTTCCTCACCCAGTCTTTTCTTAAACACCTCCAGGGATGGCGACTCCACCACCTCCCTGGGCAGACCATTCCAATGAGGGATCACTCTGTGAAAAAGCTCTTCCTAACATCCAGTCTAAACCACCCCTGGCATAGCTTAAATCCATGTCCTCTTGTTCTGGTGCTGTCAGCCTGAGAGAAGAGATTTACACCCACCTAACTGCAACCTCATGTAACTACTCTGAAGAAATGTCGGGCCATCTCCTCTCATCACCAGCCCTGATCCAGCATCAAACTCTCTCTGAGGTATGAACCCTTCCCCCCTAAGCCCAGGAAAATTATGTCAGAGAAATACGCAGTTTGGAGGGAGAGGTGAAACCATCTATCAGCATACTTTTCCTAAAATTGGGAGTGGCACAGGCTCAACTCTTTAGCCTCTGTCAGTCAATTTATTTTACTAATTTGGCTGCATATAAAGCCAGCAAAACCTGGATCATTTTCTGCTGAGCTAGTGAGTTAAATGGTTTGATGAAATTATCTGACAAGTTTCATTAGTGTGAGGGAAGGTGTGGAACTGCACTGCTGAAAAGTTAAGGGACTGGGAAGAAAGGATTAAGATTTATCTTTTTTTGTTGTTGTTGTTGTTTGTTTGGTTTTTTTTGTGGAAAGTGAACAACTGGATAATCTTAGCTGCATTTTATGAATTTTATATGGAAAACTAGGGAACCAAGTCTTGCAATAGTAAGATTTACTCTCCAAAACACAGCCTGTTCCTTTCCAGTGGCAGGTGAAGGCCAGACTAGACAGTTATAGGGACTATGGAGGCATGAGGCAGTGCCTGCACCAATAAGCCAAGCACTGTGGAGGCACAAGCACACCAAGTGAGAAGGCAGTCTTTGAGGGTTATAACATCTGTAAAATTCTACCAACATATGTGAATTGTGGTTTTGAGATATTTTGAAGACCAAGATTACATAGAGGTTGAGTGATACAGGTAATTTGTTAGGGGAGGATGCAAACAAAGAAGAGGTATGGTGAGATGGGCTGTAACATAGGGAGAGTCTGGAGGAGGAGGGGGGTGGGCAAATATATGGTTTTGTTCTAAGAATGGAAGGGGAGGAGGCAATAATGCAGAGTTAGCTTAGGTCCTCTCGAACTTGCTAGATGCTGCATTGTGTAAATTCAGCTGTACTGCTTTCAAAAAGTCAAATTTTGAGTCCATGCAGTTGCTTCAGTGCAAATTATTAGCACAAAGCTAATAATGCTGGTTTGGGGCCATCTGCTCCTGAAGCTGTTAACAGTGAAGGTACATGGCAGGGACTCCATTGGGTCAGCCTGGTGTCACAGCCCTGCCCCAGTGGCAGTGCCTCACCAAGCAAGTCCTGCCACTCAGTGAGAGAACTGTGGAGCAAAACAGTGGGTGCTGGGAGCATAATGTCTGCCCTAGAAATATTGCATGACTAAACCATATCTAGTTCAGAATTAAATACCTCTTAGCAATTGGAGTGCACTGAGTGCACATGTGGAGTTCATCTTCTGGTTTGCCTTCATGAGGAAGGAATGCCATCCATGTCATCAGAGACTGCTCAGTGATTTGAATGCAAATACAATGACTGTGGATGATTCAGAGAATTGCTTTGAAAACATACTCCTGCTTTCAACCAGGAAGCTAATTTAAGCTCATGCAGGAGTAGCAACTAATCTGGATTTAGTCTGCCTTTTGAAAACACTTGTGTGACTTGACATGGGGACAATTCTTCCCCTTGATGTTTTGGCTCTATTGTAGACCATAATGAGCAGTAGGATCAAGCATTGCTGCTGAGCACTGTCAGCACACCTGGCCCTGGGCAGAGGGGTCTGTCCAAGTGGCAGTAGGCATGCTGCACCCAGATTTTCAGATTTCGACTTCGTTTAACTCAGATTTCAATCCCCCAGTTTGTTTTCCATACATATTCCTTGGCTGACTAGATATCTGATAGGGTGATTTATTCCTCAACCTGTGGCTGAGGTTTGTTATAAGTTGATTTACGTTGTCTTGTGAGCATGCCCTGCTCTCTGACTGTTTAAAGAAAATGCATTTTAAAACTAGAGAGCTGTTTAAGCCCCTGTGCCCTGGCATGGCTTTGGTCTTTTCTTCTCAAATCCCCTGTAACTTTACCATTCTGAAGTAAATTCTGGTAAAACCCAGATACAGCCCAGCCAGAGCACTGCCTGTAGGTCACTAAATCCATCCTGTGTGAGCCCCTGCAGCTGCTCTCTACCAGGAAGTCGACTCACCCTATGCTCTAGGGTTGTTTACATTTTGAGGTCTTGATGAAATTTCTGGAGCTGCAAGAAGCTCCTTCCCTCCAGTACTGTCTTGATGACTAGATTTAGCACCTGCTGGTTTGGGACACCCCACAAAGCGTGTGGGAACTGAGAGGAAGAGAGGGACAGAGAGGGCCCAAAGGTGCAAAGCTGTTTCTGTCTTGGTTTTGTAGGCACTTTTTTTTTTTTTAATTGTAATATGAACACTGGTTCATTTAGGAGGCAAGGAAGGAGCAGGTTTGAGGCTCAGCAGGCCATCTCCGTTTAAAGAGCTCATTTTCAGAGCAGTATGATCTGTAGTATGCCCATACTTAGGGGCCATTAAATCTATGTGGTGCTTCAGTTTGGGTGGTAATATTACATCTGCTCCACTGCTTTTATTGTTGCTACAGCCCAAAACATTTGTATGGAATATAACTGTAACCAAAAGTAACCAAAGCCACCTCTTGGATATAAAGAGGCAATAAATGATACAAAGAGCCTCAGCTATTATGGGCAAAGGATATTTGTCCATTGCCCAGGAGATAGTTAAAACCCATTCTGATGGGAAAATATTTTTAATATAAAATTTAATCTAAAAGTAATATAAATAATAAACACTGACCATATTTTTAATACATATATGAAATAAGATATTTAAAGGTATACATGCATGCCCATAGGGTAGGAGTTCTGAATAAGCAAATTTGCAACAAGATATTCTACCCATAATAATGTCATGCCTAGTGTGGTCAGTCTTGCGTGGCAAATATTAGCAGTTTTCATTTATAGCCCAGAGTAAATAAACTTGCAAAGTTTGGTGAGATCACTTCTGCAGCATGTGTATGTACACTGTTTGTAAGGCCTGCACAGATCTCCCAAATTGTTGTGGCTGTGTGTCCTGAGGGTGGTCTATACAGCTCTTCCCCAGACATAGACATCTCAACATGCACTCTCTTCATCTGTTGATAAATGACACTGATTTTTTGATACTAACAACCAAGACAAAATAAATAAGCTGCTACAACTTTTTTTTTGAAATTAAAACAATGTTTTGCCTCCTTGCATAATTTACTGTGTTCCAGAATCTGGGTAATTAATGATTTGAATGTGAAATTTTTTATTCTCCTCATCAAGGTGTCTACCACACAAACCAGTTTACATGAAGTGGTAATATGCCAAGTAGGACTGTAACGAGCTGGTGGATTCTGTGCTCCATTCTTTAAAGCTGTATTTATTTGGGGCCATCAAACTGGCATATAACAATTATTTCTTAAATCTATGAGTTGTTTTCTGCCAGTGTTAATTGCTTCTTCTCTATAATGGGGTTTAGTGCCTTGCCACAGCCTGCGAAGATAAAAGTTTTCTGCTATTTCTTGCTGTGTTCTTCCTGTTGTAGTTTTTCTTTCCCCAGCCCCCATCCCCAGCTCTGTATACTGTTAGTTGTAGCCAAACTTTTTTATCATTCCACTGCATTTAAGTGTTAACTTGGACTCCACTGTATGTCAAAAGCAGACTTGTTGTAAATAGAAGCCCTTAAAATCATTGGCTCCAGTCAGACAAGAAAATTTTGGTTGGTTTGTTTTTGTAAAATGACTGTTGCCTTCAGATTCTAAAAACCGAATCCCTGCTTTAACTAGTATGGAGAATCATGCTGTGTTCTGGCCTCTGTGGATACATATAGAGTAGCTGACTTTAGCTTTAAGTTAAACTCAAGTTTTAACTTAATAGTTAAAACCTAATAGTATAGGTAGACAGATATTTAATGAGTTCAGTCGAAGCAAACTGTGTATAATTCTCCTTAGCAATGCAGTGTTCAGTTGACAGATTTATTTCAGTAGATTCAATAAGACTTTGATTAATAATCCTTTCCATTTAGAGAAGAGGGATAAGGTTGCTATGAATGTGTATGACCTAACCTTTCCTTCTGACAGCGTCAACATTGGAATAGAAACCCTGATATGTACAGTGCTGGTTAAGATGCTCCATGCATCTTAACATCTGGGAGGTGGGTTCTTGAAGTGGATTACAAAATCTTGAATGAGAGTCAAGGTTTTCTTAGTTGTGTCATTGCACATTGCTGATCTGTTGTGCACTGGCATTCAGTATATCATGATTTTGCCTTTTATGCATTTTATTTTTAATTTAAAGCCTGCCTCTGGCTCATTTGACAGGTAATTCAGAATAAGCAATTCTCATTTCCTTTGGTCCTTGGGTATACTTTCCTCTTTCTCTCCTAGCCATGTGGGTGGAATAGCAGGCAAACACTAAGCAATTGCTTTCCTTTATTTGGAGGAGGAAACAACACAGAGGAAAACATCTCTATTATGCAAAGAAAAGGTCTGCAGTGACATTTTACTTTGTTTAGTTGTGTTTGTGAGTTTACTCCTAGCTCATTTTCTTGAACATAGTTAAATGGGAAGTAAATCATATCAAGGTTAGTCTCTGGCTTACTAGTCATCAAACTGAAGGGAAATAAAACTTTTAAAGTTAAGGCTGCACCTACTTATATGGCAAAGACTGTCTTATTTAAAACCTCTGTGGATTGTGCAAATGTTAGTTATTCACATAAACTGATCAAAAGAGAAAGCAATGGCAGTAGGTAGATGAAATACTTCTTCCTTTTCAAATGGTTATCAATAAAATTTATTCCCTTCAAAACAACTGCAGAGGTCCCCATGTGTGAAAGGGAAGGACATAACGGGTTGTGTTAGAGGCAGGATGTCACTAAAATAAGAATTTAAAACTAGTCATTTATGCCCATCATTGACCTGTGTTGTTATGATTGAAAGTAGGGTAAAATATTTCTGTTTTGATAGAAAAGCGTTATAGCCAAAACCCAGTGCTTTTGACTTAGAAACGTGCTCGTGATACTTCAAAATGATCCAGGTATTCATCTGGTGATAGGATAGTTTGAACTCTCTCCATCTTCTGTTCCAACAAACTAGAAGGAATGCGAATAGAAAGCAATTTTAAAGCTTGAATTTAGAAGATATGTCTGTCCTGGCTTGGGTGAATAACTGCAGCTGCCTTGAAACAAAGGTCTAATTTTAATTTTTTCCCCTAAAAAAAAGAAAAAATCCAAAGCAGCTAGGTCTAGCTCTCTTCCTCTATATCTCCAGCTTTAATTAGGAGGTTGCAAAGGTTGTGAGTGCCACCTTTTGTGTTCATAGGGTAGAAATTCCTTTTAGCATCTAGTGGTTCCTACATATAAAGTCACTGTTGTACCATTCATAAGGCCTTGGTTTGCACTCTGACTGGGACATTCCTGGTCGAGCTCTCTTGCATTCAATCTGACATGGGCCTTGGCTCATGAGAAGTAATTTTGGGGAACAATATACAACCGACTGAAAATTAAAAAATACCAAACACTCAGAAGTCAGGAAAATCACTATAATTTCTTCTTCATTTACTTATAATTTGCATACATTAATAAACAGACTCATAAATCTGTACTTAACAGTAAATAGGCAGAAGTCTCTGAAAATGACCTAGAATTTTCCCTGCTCTTGCCTGACCTCTCTCTCCCCATGCTCCTCTGTGTCCATGTTTTCTATGCTTCTACTTCACCTCTGCAAGAGAAGTTTACATGAAGGTCACATGCAGCCAGATGCCCTCTAGAAAGTCTGGAGCATGAGCCTGGAACAGGAAGTCTAGTGGGCACAGGGACCAGCCCAAGGTGCTTTACTTCACATTGTTGGGGGACAAATGCCAAGCTGATGGACATGAGGCAGAGCCCTCGTATCAACTAGGTTATGACTCCTGGTTTGCCATAATGACAATTCTGAATCTTCACATTTTCCTAAGAAAAACAAAATCTCACTGTCTCCGTTCAACTCCATCCACGTAGCAGTAGAGGTAGTGAAAATTATATCAAATAGTAATAAATAGTTCCTTTAAGGAAAACTTCAGAAACTCATGTCATTTGAACACAATGGCATTCCGCATACCTAAACTTTGCTAGCTTGCAATGACATACCTTAGTTTTCACGTCACTCCAACCCAAATCATGTTTCAGTAACGTTGTTCTGTGCTATACTGGGAATTACATCCTCAGAGACCAATGAAAGTTTTAAACATTCAAAGTCCTAGAGCTACAACTCTTAGTGAGTAACACTTCATTATGGATCACTAGATTGGATTGGATACTGAGTCAGTTTGAGAGCTTCATTGTGTTGTTTGGAAAGACATAGGATTAATATTAGAAGGGAGAAACTGTCAAATATGAGATCATACCATGTCAAGGCAGCACTGATTAGAAAGTCTATGGCATTTCCTAGATTTCTGGAGAGACTTTGTATTTCATCCATTAATCAAAAGGTATCAAAGGCTCTTCTTTATTTTCCTGCAAAGGTGGTTGTGGGTGTAATTATTTTCAATGTTTTTTCTGAAATCAAATATCAAAATTTTTACTTATCGGCTGAAGTTTAATGGAATGAAGGGCTTCAGACATTGGCACCCACACTGGACATTACTGGACATCTTCAGGGCATTGGGGCTTCTTGGTTAAAGTAGGGCTTTTGTTTTAATCTGGGCTTCAGTTTACCAAGAAGGTAGGTCCGGCCTTCTATGGACTTTCTTTCCTACCATGTAGAAAAGGATTTTCATGGCTAGGGAAAGCAGTTTTTGCCAATAACTTTTCTGACCAAATAGAACTGGCAAGTGGCCAAAATATGCTGGTGGTTCTTTAGCTGTGAATTTTAATTTCCAGGCTAGTTCTAGTATGTGCTTCTCTCATAACTATTGAAAACAGAGAATGTGAGCAGGTTCCTGGTGCAGAAGGTAACATCTAGAGGCTGAGGCTCCAAGCCCAGTCCTTCACTCAGGTTATGGGGAGGGGCTCTCTGCTTCACTGGCCTTCCCACTCTACCTGGAGGCTGTCAGCTGTGTGGCCCATTGGGCACTAGCAGCAGCTTCCCTGCAGCTTTCACACTCATCTGTCTGTCTGATGGGCAGATGAAAGCCAGGCTACTCAGCATGCAGATGGTAGTGCTGTTTGCCCTACAGCTGAAAAATGATAAGGAGATTTTTACTTGGGTGGCTGGAAACTTCTTTACCCTCTCATGAATAAAAAGTCCCCCCCTTGCTTTTTTCTTTCTTTCTTTACTTTTTTTTTTTTTAACTCATTGTTATTCATTCAACAGTGTGAAATCTGCTCATTTTGAAGTATCAAGTGTTTTTCCCTAGCAACAAGATTTTTCTGGTAAATGACAGATTGGATGTAGGAGCAGGGTGGGGCAGTGTGAAAACATATATTTCTAAAAATACTCTTCCATAGCTACTGTCTTTACAGCCCTAGTATTGAAATCATGCTATTAACTTTTATTTTAAGTAAGGGTCCCTTAAATGATAACCAAATTTGACTAAAAAAATTATTTTAAAATTAACACACCCAATATTAAGTTTTAAATACAGAAATAATTTATAGCTCATATATCTCAATTCTTCATCACCATGTAGGAATGATTTGTCTAAAATATTTCTTAATAAAAGGCATATACTAACATGGGCTCTAAAATCTGTAGCACTGTACTTTAAAAGCCTGTTTGCATTTTGTCTGTTTCTTTAAAGGGCTTCCGTATTGTCTCGGACTCCCCTGGAAATGCAGTAAGGATTCGTATCACATCTCCGTTGCCATGGCAACAGCAGTCTTTCCCATAATGAGCTGCATCATCTGAACTGATGTCACAGCATCATGCAGCAGGTCACACAAGGCACCTCCTAGTATTGCATCTTACAGATGTGCCGTAAACATCAAAAGAGGATGATTTGAACAGGACATGGTAAGTGCAAAATCTTCAGCTTTTCTTAATTGCACCATTATTTTCCCCTGGTTTATAAGATTTTGCTAATGTAAGTGTGTCGGCTTTGCCTTGTGAAAATCATTTTGGAGAAAGATGCTGCATGCCTCGATATTATTTTTCAGGCAGACTGGCAAAGACAAAGGCCTACAGAAAATGCATTCAATCTGAATGTTTAGAGTTGTCTTTGCATTTGTGATAATAGCTTGAAGATTTGAAGAGAATATATTTAAATTTCACGATCCAATTAAAGTTGCTACTGTCTGATTGGCTTAAATGGAAAGAATAGCTGTTTTCAATTCTAATGGTATAAACATACCATACCACATAAACATTGTTCCTTTCCCTGTTTCTTTATTTAAGCACTCTTATGATGTTGAGCTCCTCTTTTAATCTATTTTATTTCAATAGCATGAATATCACCTATTTACTTTCACTGGCCTTCTATAGCATGATACAGAAAATACTCTGTGGACCAGTGCTGAACAAGCAACTGGAACAGTATTGATTTTAAATATGGTTCAGTACTGTCCTATTTCTACTGGCATCCTTAAAAAACAAGATGTTATAATCATCAAACAATTACCAGATATTTTGAAAATGCAGTAGCTTTTAGCTCTTCTACTATTTTACTTTCTTTGAAACTGTTTTAAAATAGTAATATGAATTTAATAAATTTTAGATCTATCTTTTGATGGAAAGAAACAAGCTTTTTTTTTTTTCTGCTGCAACTGCAGTAAAAGGTGTAGCCGAAGATTCAGGCATTCTGAGGGGGTTTGCTATGAAAAAAATACTAGGAAATACTAAGAAAAATAAAATCCTAGGAAAAAGGCTTCCACCTCTGTCTTGGGAAAAATACACCTATCTTCTATATTTAGAAAACTGGCTAAAGTCATGACTACAATATTTAACATTTCTTTTCAATGTCTAAAATCTGTTTATTTTGTAGTAAGTTCTTGCTTCTCAAGGCCAGGTTAATTTTACTTAACTTCAAGTTAATCTTGCTGGATGGTGTATAACAATATCAATTGCTTCATTTTGCATGTTTAAAAGATTTAGTCTTTCAGCTGCTAGCTATTAGAAGGAAAGAAACAACCAGACACGTGTCATTTTAATTGATCAACATGTCCACTAGAAATCAGGGAGTGGTCTCTGGCTCTGTTCTCCCTGTGTACTTTATATTTCAAAAGTACATCAAGAAAAAAAACAACCACTAATTTTGTAGTGACATTTGTATTTATTGTGGGGTTGAATCCCTTATATTTGATAAAGCATGGATTAAAAAATATAATGAGATCCAACTGCTCTTTATAAGGGTGGGTGTGATGGTTTTGTCTGGCACAAGCTGGAATAGAGCTCTTATATCTTAATTAGACAGTCTGTACTGTGTGTGCTTTTTCTCAGCATGGTCTGGGTACATCTGTTGGGGTTATTTTCCTACTGCAAAACACAAAGAAGATGACTGAAAATTAATATTATAATGATACTGTTTTATTTATTTGTGATGCATTTAACAGCATGAAAGTAGTGGTCTCCTGTGCTTGCTGGGCTCTCATCAGGCAAATGCAGAAGGTATGAGTTAGCAGGAGGATGGGGGAGGGCAGGACAGCTGATGTCTGCCTTGTGTCAGAATTAGGGGTGTGAAGAGAGATGGTGAGCAATGCCTTTAACTTGCAGCTTTAGCGACCATCAAAGAACAGCTAATGAGACATACATGTAAGAAATGTTTAGTTGAAATGTTCTGCCTTTATTAGGAACACAAATGTATTTGATTAGATTTTACAAATGACTTGATTACAACTAGAATTTCTCAGAATAAAGTTAAAACTGAGGGAAACATGCAGAGGGAAAAGAACAACTTTTGTTTATTGGAGAGATGACCACTTATCAAGCCCTCATTGCAGACTTTTTCCCCCCCTAATAACACAAATGCAAATCATGTTGTTTTTTAAATGTTTTTTTAAAAAATGCTGTTACTCTCTATTCTATTCTGACAGCATTGTTTGCTCTGGGAAACACTGCTAATAATGGAGCTGTGATGACACCACTTGTTTCTTGGTAATCTTGGCTAATTCTGAGCCTTATTTGTAGAATGCTTCCTGGTCATTTTCATATGGGCATTATGAGGATGTGGAAGAGTATGGAGAGATGAAGAGGGTCTTACCATGGAAAGCAAGCCTGATTGCCTGAGTCAGAGCATGACCAAATGTAGAAACACTACAATTTTGGTTGCTGTTGAGACAGATTCATAACTGGTACAAGTGAGAAAGCATTGGACAGTGTGAAAACTGGGTTGCTTTCAGCTTTGTTCCACAGTTGGTCTTATTCATCATTACTAAAGGCAATACATTTTGTAAATACATGTATTCTTCCCCGAAGTAGCTGATTTTGGACATTTAATCTGAAGAGTTCTTCTGTATATGCAGAATCATACTGACGTGTAGCTGGAGATGGGCGTGTACTAGTAAACTGAAAGGAAGTTACTGTTTAATCTTCATGCTAAAGGATTTTATTATATCATCAGTTAAGGAGTTCTTACACAGCTTAGAACTAAACACAGAGAGGAAACAGAAGTTTGGTTCTTCCCAGTAATGGAAGTTGGTACAATTTTAACACTTTGTGGATTTTTTCTGTCTCCATATGACACTTCAAAGCCTACCAGGAGAGGATCAGAGCTTGTCCTCAATGGCAGGAAGTTATTTTTCTTCTCTAATGAGTTGAGGGAACCTTATGCTTTGAACTTTGTCTTTTGTAGGTCACATTGCAGTAGAATAGTGTTGGGTGGGTGTCCTGTCCCTCCCACCCATGGCAGATCCGGAATAAATTCATGTTCAGGAACTCATTCCTTCAAAGTGAAGTCAAAGGAGTCCACTTTATTAGAAGTGCTCAGACATTGATTAGAATTGGTGGCATTTCTAAAACACCTTCAAAATATTTGAGGAAATAATTTTTTTTTTCTCGTCTTTGCTGAGTGCTACTTTCTTCAGGGAGAGGTACAGTCAGCCAGAATATCTGAAGCTCCAGAGTTATATTTTAAAAAAAATGAATTGTGTGTATTAAAAGATGTTGTGTTCTTCTACTGAAATATTTTATTTAGTATATTATTTTTTATTTTATATTGTAAGTATGTCTAGTGTTTTATAATGGTATATCTGTACATGTAATTATGAGACTTTATGCTGGTATTACTAGGATAAACTTAATGATACATGAATGCAAAGAAGACTCCAAGGAATCACCTTGAAAGTAATTCATGTCTGAATACTAAAATTTCTGTGGAGTGGTTAGGGGGAAAGTTGGCTTTTGTTTTGCCTTTTTAATGAAAGCAGACACTCATTAAACTAGATTCCAGCTTCAGGAAAAAACCAGAAACTTTGTATATTTTACCCTTATTGGGAGTCAGCTAGGCTGGGCCAAGTCTTTTCTGTCATAGGAAAAAAAGGAGTAAATGGAAAAGCTGATCTAGTTGGAGAGCCAGGAGGAGTCTGGATTGGAGAGGGAGCAGGACATACAGTGGATGGGAGTGGCAATGGATGGGCAATCATATCTGACATTACCATCATGATGTAGAACCCTCCTGAAAAGGTAGCTGCCATCCTGGGCTTCTCAGCTTCTGCAGGCTTTGGCACAGGGCAAGACAAACCTCAGTTATGTTCCTAACCCTAGCAAGCTGTTGCTATAGACATTTTCTATTTTGTCAGTGCTCAAAGGCTACCTGTCCCTTGCTTAATGAGCAAGTATGTATGCTGGTCAATCAGTTCTTTTGTACAAAGACATATGGAGTATTTTCTTTTTCATAGTCAGTTTTATATATAATGTGTTCTGCAAATTTTAAAATAAAAACACCTATCTCCACCTCACATCCATCAACCACCCCCACCCCCCCAAAAGGTATAATATTTAACTAGTTTGCTATGTTCATATATATGTATATATGTCAGATGAGTCATCAAAAAACCCACTCTTTGAGTACCAAAATGTGCTTTCTTTTTTTAAAAAGCCTTCAGAAAAGCTTTGGTTAATGAGAAGAGTCAGGGAATAAAGGAAAAAACAATCCAGAGAGCCCTTCCCTTCCTGTTTGTTGGAGGAAAGACAGGTTTCAAATATCTGGACTCCTGAGTATTTTGAAACTCAGCAAGGCTGACTCAGCTTTTTGTCCCTCCAAGGTCAAAAAATTCAGCTCTGTGTAGTTTACAATGTCTGGCACTTTGAGACAAGATGTTTCAAGCCAGGAATGCTCTCCGCTCTGCAGGAACTCTCAGTTCTCATGGCATGTGTCACATACAGCCTTGCCCTGACAGACTTGGCCAAAATGCTGTCGCCTCCTGCTTCTTGTCCAGTATACAGTCCTGGTGCCAAGTAAGGAGGGACTTTCAGCTGAGGAAAGAATGTCTAAGACATTCTAAGACACCTGGAAGTGGAGATAGCTTGTAAATTTAAGTGGAGTGTCCTCTGGCATGGGTATATATTGTGTCCTGAGGACAGTATCAGCCTCAAAGTTAAGGGTGGAGGATGAACAGTGTGAATTGTAATGACACTTCCTTACTTTGCCAGCCTGCAGGTTATTGGACCCGACCACCCAGGGCCAGTAGACAGCTCTATGGAGGACCGACTGTTTTGCACAGTAAGGCAGGAGAAAGGGTCTGTGCGACAGGACCCACCTGACCCTCAGTGCAGCAGTCAGGCTCCCATGATCCCGAAAGCAGCCACAGAAATAACCGACCCTAACTACTGCTGTTGCATCACATCCAGCACTGAGCATTTCAACATTTACCTGAAATGTGCATTCCCTCTTTGGCAAAGAGGTTTTTCAATGATAGTGATTTCAATGAGAAAATGACTCTGTATAGTAGCTTCGTCATCCTCCACAGGACAGTGTCTTCTGGGAGCTGACACTCTTAAAAATACAGCCTTTGTTAGCATTAGGTTGCACTAAAACAAGCCCTAGCATTTAACTGAGGAATCACTCAACTGCAATAATTAGTTCTGCTTTCAGTCTGTGTATCTATTAGTTTTTAATATATTTTTTGCTTTTCATAAGTTGTCCTCTACAGACTTTCTTGTAAGCTCAGTGTTGCCATAGTGTCAGGATTGGGATGCAGACATGAAGTTCCTTCATGAGCTGTCAAAGATGAATATAAATTTTTTACCAGCTTGGTGTATGGATAAAATAAAGGAGGCATTGGTTTTAGTTTTGTTTTGGTCATTTCCCCCCCGCCGCCATCCCCAGCTTTCCACCTCCCTGTGTGGTTTTCAAGCATTTTCTCTCTGGTCTAAAAGCTTATAGCCAAATCTCTGCTTCAGTTTTAAAATGCATCCCAACTAACCTCCATAACTCCTCTTTGCTGACTATCTTAAACTTGCATTTGTTGTTTTCAGCTGCCATGTTGACTCCTCTGTCTTAGCTGCTCCTTCTACCTTGCTGTTCCTTAATGTTATCCCTGTAATTGCTCTCTTGTACAAAGGTATCATTCTTTTCTTATTTAAATCCCTTGGAAAAATGCTGCATTTCTTCTGGACAGTCTCTAAAAATAGTTAATGAAAAATTAGATAGAGAAAACTTGTGGGACTTCAGGGATATTACTATGTTTTAAAATAACAAAACAGTTCAGATAGCCCTACTGAAGCTTCAATAGAACCCTTGTAGTGCTATAAGGCTGTACAAATGCTTTAGAAACAATGAAGTCTTTCCTGACTAGATTGCATTAATTTTAACCTTCAACTGAGGTGAGAAACTGTTTTCCTCACTTTTCCTGAATATTCCCTCCTATCAGATAAGTAAAATGCCTAAGTTTCTTGGAAATGCCCCGGCAGACCTGGGAAAAAAATCTATTTTTCTCATTTTTTGCATAAAATTAAAAAAAAAAACCCACCCCAGATCTTTTATCTGCCTCTCTTTTTACTTTCTTTGGGCTTCTGTTTTTGTTTTGTGACTTTGGTTGTTTTTTGTTGGTGGTAGTTGTACTGGATAAAGCTGAGTCCCTAGTGGAGATCGATGAACTTTCAAGAGATTTAAGGCAGAAAATTACTGTAACCTGCTATAAATTACCCTGCAAATTAACAAGAGAACCTTGAGAACATTCTAGTTCTTCAAAATGGGAGTATCTGCTAGTCAAAGTGTTTTAGGTAAGCTTTGACTGTATTGATTAAATGAAACAAGAAGCTGCATCTTTATATGCTAAGTTGGCACGAGAAAGGAAAATGGTCTCTGTATTTCTTGGTTTAAAAAAATCTCACAGCACACCAAAAAATCACATTTATTTTAAAAAAATTAAAACAGCATTTCCTTTACTGGCTAGTTTATAGGTTGCTGTGACAGACTATTGTCTGCCAAGATGGTTGATATAACAAAACATATCTGCAAAATAGATTAAAAAATTCAGAGAACAATATACCTGTTTTCAGAAATATTACACTCATTAGGTGGGAAATTGGAAAGTAAAGTTGGATGCCTGGATTACACAACAAAGTACAACCTTAGATGCTTGTAACCGAGCCCACTGAAAAATAATCTTGAAGAGTTGACTCGTATTGCATTTTTTCTTTCAAGAATATATAGTATATAAAACCATCAAAAATAAGATTTGGACATGTATTTATTTGAGAGACTGATAGAACTTGTACAATGAACACAAACTAAAAAGAAAGGAACCTGATCTTGTCAAGTCTGGGGGCTACGTAAAATTGTTTTTAAGCCAATATTGCAAGACAACCCTTAAAGAAACCCAAATAAAATCCTAATTAGCAATGACAAAACTAATGAAATACTCTTCTTGACACTTGGTTTTTGTCATACAAAACTGCATTCAGAGCTGAGTGCTATTGATGGAATAACTGTGGTCTACTGAGAATGTTTTCAAATAAGGACATCTTTCAAAGCCGTTGCATGTAGCTACTCCAGGCTGCTTATAGTTTTCAAGTGTGTTAGATTGTTCAGCTTTTCCGGCTGAAGAGGCTAATTCCCATGCCAAGGCACTTCTGCACTACCTAGTATGTATCCATCCTGTACTTCGAGCTGCACTGCTGGTCCCCTGAAACATACCATATTTTATTAGAATAATATATCAGATTTTAATTGCGAAAAAAAAACCTCCACAAAACCCCCATAGCTTCATCTAGAAAATGCTGCTGTCAGACTTCAGCATGTCTAGTCTGTTGCTAAGGCAATGACACAGCAGATATGTAAGTTGCCATTTTAAGGGTCAGCTATTAAAATATGCAGGGTACATTCTGTAGATCCTTAATGGACCTTCTTGGCTTGTTCCTTCTCAAATTTTTATACTAGTAGTTTACTGGGTCGTTAACAGTAGCACTCTTGTTTAGGTTTTTGATGTCATTATGCACAGATGACCTTTGAAAATAATTAGGGAATTTGGGGTCTTCTTGTATCTGAAGAAGGTAGAGTCCAAATATACTCTGGACATGGCATAGGAACAGACAGTGTATCAGCAATAATGGTGACTGGTTTTTCAGAAGAAAAGGATGTTAACTCTCCAAGTGTTTGGCACCTGCTTGCAACGCAGTAGTTTTTAAAGTAAACCTTTAAATAAATGCAGAGGCGTGATTTTTTGCATTTGTGTGAATTACACTGAAAACATCTTAATTACTCCCTTTAGGTCATTTAGCTTTAGGTCATTTTGAATTGGATGGGAAGTTCAGTTTCGTTTACAGGTCTCACCTATGTCATCCCTTTTCTTTGCTGTAACTTGTAAAGTCACTTTATTCAAGAGAGATAAATCCCCCTCAGATCTCTCTTGTTTTTGCAATACAGACAAATGTTTGTCATCATCTTGAGGCCTTGATGGTGAGTTAAGTAGAACACTAGTACTAAATTAGTATTTGAGTAAAGGTCTTAAGTGTTCTCCCTCTTGTGCTTGTCACGAAAATGTACCAAAAGTAGCCTGAGGACTTCTTTGGTTTAAACTTTAGTGTAAGATGATAGAGAATAAGAGCTGGTCAGAGAAGTTATAAGCTACAAGGAGATAGCCTTGAGCTGCAGCCTGTGGTACTTGAATTAAAGAGACCTGGAAACTGTTTCTGGCTCTGATGCTAAATATGGCCCTTGCACACGGTCTCTGTACATGTGCCCCTTGTTCATCATCTGTGGAATGGACATAATGATACTGATCCCCTTTGTAAGGGACTCAGTGTGTGTGCTGGGTGACACTACTACCAATTTGACCTTACACCCACCCACCCAAATATACAGGCAAGACAGTAGCAGATGCCGGAGAGAAGGGTGCAAGGGAACACTGCTGATGTGGGTGCTGGAAAATACAAAGTTAAAATCTAAAGGAAGGAAACTACCTTTGGGGATTTTTCTCCTTAGATAAAGGATTGCAAAGTAGAACACTTACCAAATGTATGAAAAGTTCAGTGATTTTGGTAGCACAAAATGACATCTATAATTAGTTGTCCTGGTTTGGGTTTTTTGCTCCTCTGGCAGGGGGTTAACAGCTCAGCTCTTGCCTGGTCCTCAGTCGCTGCCATGGAATTCAAGGTTAGAGATAAGATGCCTCTGTGAATAAACATATTTTGGAGAAAACAAAAAAAAAAGTAGTAGTAAGATGTAGAGTGCTGGGTCAGGACGTGTGTAAGATGCTGAAAACTATGAAGGCCACCCCAGGCCTACTAGAGAAGGGGTACGAATGTTCTTCCAGGCATCCCGCTGCTGCTCATGATACGGACAGACCGTGGTGTAAACCTATGGAGTAGAGAGAGAGGAACCAGTCATGCGGAATCCACCTGAAACCATGACTGAAGATGGAGAATCATGCTGCAACAGCTGCAGATGTTTTTTGGAGNTCATGCTGCAACAGCTGCAGATCTTTTTCGGAGCCCAGAAACATGGAGCCGGAGCTGAGAGCCCGACAGAGATAGATCCTTTGGACAGATGTTTTGTGACAGAATTGCATTGTGGTAGGATCTGAACTTTGTACTTTGGGATGGGCTCATATATGAAGCAGCAGAGTAGCACTTAAAACACTGCATCCTGTGCAGTGACTCTCGGACAACAGGGAGTGGAAGAACTGTCGTCCCCGGGTCGAGATCTCACTTGGGAAAGGGCCATGAAAGACTTTCCCTCTCGTGAGAGAGAGAGAGAGAGAGAACTTTATGGAAGGGCAGAGAGATGGTTCCTACCCTGGATCTGATCAGAAATACCAACTTTCCTGGCTGAGGTTTTGTTGAGAAAGCAAGCAACCCAAAAGAGCAAATGACTGATGGATATGCATTAAAATGAGATGTAATATGCAAGTGACTAACGTCTGTTCTGAATTAGGCAGTCCCCTGGGTCATGGAGATATTGCTCTTTTCAGTCTTATAAATATTTATTTTTAGAAATCAGAATAGCTGTTTCAAAGTGAGCTAGGGATGCATATTTCCAGTTAATGTACCAATAACTCAGGGAGGAGGATCATGGCAAAAAAGGCACTTTATGAGTAAAAGTAGCCCTCAAATTACTCTCTATTGATTTCTGACTGTCAATATAATTGAGAATCCACTTCAGTTTAGTCTTCTGCAGACCTATATATTGTCATGTAGCTTTGATTCCTGTATTCATCCTTTTAATGGTTAAAAATTAATTCTGGAGATGTATTTAATATATAAATAAAACAAGCTAATCTGTTAAATTCAGCATCTGAAATTAGTGTTAAACATATTTGAATTCCAACAGCACATTTTCTTGAACCTTATTGAATGGTTTATGAATGTAACTGTGTGTTTCTCTGTGTTCTTACTGTCTGTTAATTGTTGGAGGATTCTTTGAATCTGAGCAGTATTTAAAGGTATTATTTAATCCTTAATAGATTCAGACTATGGACAGCCTTTACTTAAGCAAATGCATGAGGATAAATAAGGTTCTGAGAAACATTCTTTTATTTCTCAGGTGTTTTCATTGTTATGTGAGAACCACATGGAAGGCAGAGGTTATAGAGAACCTCAACAAACCTTCAACCTGTGAAATGGTATTTCCCCCAGCTACATCAGACCTGAAAATTATACATTCTTAAAGTGAAATTTGATACAATTTGGATCTTGGGAAAAATGCCAATTTGGCAGGGCTCATCTCTTTTATTTTTTAGCAATGTTTTCCTAGACTGGAGGTGGCCTCAGGGATTATAATTAGCCTGTCTTGAGCTGATTAGTGTTGGGTACTTGAAGATCCTTGGTCAGCAGAATAACACATCCTGACAGCTCAGTAGAAGAAAGCTGAACATTTCACTTCTCCCTGAAGGCAGCTGAAAAAAAGAATTACTTTGGTATATTAAATCCCTTTATGAGAAAAATGATGGGTGTATTGCATAATTAATGGTGGTTATCTCCTGGGCCAGAATGCACAGTGCTTTATTCCAGCCTTTCAAAACATTTTACTGAAAGAGAGGAAAATGCAATCTGCCATAGGACTTGGTTTAAGCGTTCATTTTATTGATAGTTCATAACTGCTAGCTGGGCCATAAGGAGAAGTTAGCTTTTTTTATTATTCTCAAAGTTAGATTCAAATGTAATCAAATAGACAATATGACAAACCCCAAAATTGTGCAGTGAGCCTTTAGAAGGCTGATAGAGATGTAAATATAGGGCAGATTTTTTAATCAATTGGCAATTCTCCAGTACTGAAAGGTGAAAAAGTCCAATAATATTGTCACTCACAGAGTATTATACTTTTTGGGTGGTAGTGCAATACAAATAATACCCTTTCTAATGTGACAAAAAACATCGTTCTTTAAGATTAAAGAGATTATAGGACTAGATGCATGGGATGGGAATGGAGACTGCATTCACTTGACTCATCAAGTGGGTTTACTAGAGACATTAGTGCCAAGTAGCAAATCTAGAACATACTGAAATACAGCAGGGAAAGCTTGATTGGAAACCCACACACAAATAAAATCTAAGCTTCTGAGAGCGAGGTATTTTATTTTAAAATAAGCGTTAGGGAGATGAAAAGACATTATGGTACTTTAATGGCTCCCAGTAAGATAATTCCTGCGGCAGTGATGAGGAGAAAGGTTGTCAGAGTTCCCCTGAGAACTGTGCAAAGGCTGAGAGGAGCAGGATCTGCGGCACAGCAGCAGTGAGTCGGGTTTGCCCTACTTAATACCTGTGATGATATTCTGTGCTGATAAATTATATTTTGGAACAGCTCTAAAATATCAGCATGAGGTTATTGTTGAAGCTACCTTAGCATTTATTGCCTCTCACAATTATTTCTCTGCTGCACCTATTACAGGCGTGCCTCTGAATCTTGCCTCAGGAGGTGCTTAGTTCTTGGTGCAGGTCTAACTCTGTTCCTGCTGGCTTCTCATGTTTAACTTCTAATAGAAGTATAAATCTGTAGGTCTTACTCAAAGCTTACTGGAGTCATTAATAAGCTTCAGGCTCAGTATCTTTGCATGCTGGGTTTTGGTTTTGGCTTTTTTTCCAATTCTGTGATTTCCCCAAGGAAAGTGTCATGAAATTGAATGAAACTAAGCAGAATTCCTGGAAGAAAAGAAACCATTTGAAATGTACGTGCTTCACTTGAGACCGAAATATTTGAAAAAGATTTGGGAATAATCTTGTTTCTCAGTTTTCTGTCAAAAGATGAAAATATTATTGGCTTTGTCTGTGAAGTTCAGGTTGCTATTATAATATTGTGAATAGTTAAAGTATTTTTTCTGTGCTGGAAAGCTGATTGAGATCTGAGTACTGATTAAATAAGGCAGGTAACTTTTAAGTTATTTTTTCAAGAAGCTAACATGAATATTTTGCCTTCTTGAGAGATCAAAAAAACTCCTGCCAAATTTTATCCTAGCTTCAATTTTTGAAATATGACTTTAAAAGGGTAAAGAAGCCAAAATCTTCAGGAATGCACCATAAGCTTTAAAGATGCATGGCATTATTTTCTAAAAGGCCAAGTAAGGTATTCATGTCTGGAAACTAAGACTAAAAAAACTAATTGACTTTTTTGTGGAGTGGGCTAGAGTGGTTGATAATGTCTTAGCATTTTGTTGGGTTTTTTTGCTCTTATTTCAAATATTAAAAAATTCCCAATACTGCATCTGAGAATGAAAGGTCCTTGTCGTACAAGAAACACAGTTTCACATAGCGATTTCTTTGAACTAAAGCATGGTGACAAACTTAAAACATGAATTTACAGGAATTATTTATGATAGCCCTAGGAAATGAAGACCTTTTTAATGACAAAGCAGGGATGATAGTGACAAAGTGGACAGGCAGTAAGAACATTAGGGTCGAGATCCACAATTCCATCTGCTGATTTAATTCTGCCTAATTTTGGAGAAATCAATGGTACTTACAGTAGATGCCAGTTGTTTCTGTAAATCCTAGAAACAAATAAGCCAAACACAGTACTATAATCTGTTTTGGTATTAATGTTATATTTCTATGGTTACTATTTATTAATGTTGTCTGAATGATAGACTTACATGTGAAATCATCCATCCATGCAAAAAAAGTCCCAAGTATCTCCTCTCCACTCTGAAATACCTACTGTGCTACTATGTGTCTGAGAGCAGGTCTGTGAAGCTACGTACCAGGAAGGTGGCAGGTATGCGAGAGAGTGGTAAAGATTTGTGACATAACCTCCTACATGACCTATAGCAAAGCCGTAACAGCCCTAATAGGAACTCCCTCTACTGCTTACTGACAGGTCAGATTTTATTTTACTTCTTTTTAATAAGTAATTGCTGCTAGAAATACGTGGGGAGTGCTAAACAAGAGAGTCAACAGTTTCTCTTTAGGATGCTCGGGCAGACAGCAAAGCGACTTGTGAGGAAGAGAAGAACATGCCTATGATGTGTTTGTGGTATCAGGGCTTCTTGCTGCACAAGGAGGTGCAGAGAGACAGCTGGGTACACCCTGACTGCTGAGAATCAGATCTGGATAAAGCCTTAGAGAAAGGTCACAGAGAAGGAAGAAAGGCTTTGGTCAAACCTATCCCAAGCAAAAGAGAGGAAAGCCTTGGATTGCCACAGCCTGAATGGGTTTGGTGTGGGCTGTAAGAAGCTGAGGGAGAAAAACTTAACAGCTGATACAAGCAGGTCAGACCTGTCAACTAAAGACTCCACAGGTCCTTGGTCCTATTCAGCTCCTGTCAAAATAACATACCAAACTCCTCTGTGGCCATCTAATGGGTATGATGCACTATTACCACTCATATTTGGAATAATGTTAAAATATTTAAAGTATAATATGCAACAAAATACTGGCTTTATCCTGTATGGTTACAGCATGCAGAAAGTGAATCAGCAGCAATTTAATAACATAATAATAAATTTAACTTTGGTTAAGCAAGTTCATTTTTTAAATCCTAGGAGACGTTGCAGGATGTTTTAATGGGTTTTTTTGTGATGTGAATGTTTCCTCAGTTTAAAAACTGGACCAAATAGGATTCTTTTACATAACTTAGGAAGGAGCCCTCATACGGTAATGATTTTAGGTCACTGCTAAGCTAGACCAGATGTTCATGAGTGGCTCAGCAGTGAAATGCTGCATATCCCATTACAAAGCCTATAACATTACCCTCTTGACAATAAGCTTGCAGTTAATGGGTAAGTCCTTAATACATAGTTATATGTCAAAAAAGGCAATAATAGTTCCCCCACAGTTTTCAATGATATTGGGGAATCTCTGAAGCCAGTCATTGACGAAATAAATTGTTAGGAATAATTTAATTTGTATATCATTGCCACCCAAAAGATATTGTCTCTCTCTGAGTTTTAGGGTTCAGCAGAAAACTGCCTTGAAACCACAAACTAAACATGTTTTCTGGGTGAAAAGAAGGAAATGGTGTGATGTAAAGAGCTGCTAAATAAGGAATGAGCTTTCTGAAATAACAGCTGTATTCTTCTAAATATCAACAGTTTTTGTTCAAAAAGAAGACATTACTGATATGCAGAGATTAAAATAAAGTTATCCGTCTCTTATCTGAAATATCAAAAATACCAAATAATAATTTATCAACCTTTCTTCTTGTTGATATTTAATAATATAGAATATAATACTAGTTCAGTTGGAAGGGACTAGCAATGGTCATCTCATTTAATTGCCTGATGGCTTCAGGGCTAAACAGAAAAAGTATGTTGTTAAGGGCATTGTCCAAATGCCTCTTAAACACTGACAGGCTTGGGGCATCAACCCCAACAACTAAGAAGGCTGGCCAGTGTTTTCCACCCTCTTGGTAAATAAGTTCTTCTTAATGTCCAGGCTGAACCTCCCCTGGCACGACTTGAACCATTTCCATGCATGGATCCCAACACTGGATACCAGGGAGAACTCAGCACTTCCCTCTCTACTTCCCCTCCTCAGGAACCTGAGACCAACGAGGTCTCACCCCTCAGCCTCCTTTGCCCCAAGCTAGACAAGCCCAAAGTCCTCAGCAGCTTCTCACAGGACATGCCTTTCAGTCCTTTCCCAGCTTTAGTGCTCTCTTCTGGATTCATTCAAGGACCTTTACATCCTTCCTAAACTGTGGGGCACAGAGCTGCACACAGCACCCAAGTGAGGCCTCAGCAGCACTAAATGCAGAGGGATAATCACCTCTTTTGGCTGGCTGGTGATGCTGTTTGATGTGCCCCGGGATGGGGGTTGCCTTCTGGGCTGCTTGGGCACACTGCTGCCTCACACTGAGTCTGCTGCTTCCAGCCAATCCTCTCCCCGTTTTTACCTGTGTACAGCATTATCCGGATTTATATTGTATTTTAATATAACGTAGCTGTGAACGTAGCTGTGAACTGGTTAACATGATTGGGCACACAAGTTCAAAGAGCATTGAAAGCTTGGTTGCATTTGATACTAGTCCTATATGTACTTGTAATTCACTTGTATTTGTCCTCTTTTTTGTTTAGACGGGTGTTTTGTGGTCAGAAATATTACATGAACCCTCTGACTATGATGGATCTTCCACTAATCATTATGGAGGTGCTTAGTCAATTCACTAATGAAGCTTTAGTGCATCTGTTTTCTTCACCAGCAATTTTTTCTCTAAGTCAAAGGCTTTTTGTAGATAGATAGCACATAATTTAGGTAAACAGAGAATATGATTAAAATCCATGTTTATATCTTTTAATTAATTATCAGTGTATCTATGTCAGGAAACAATAGCTCTATCCTGTATTTACTTCCTCATCAGTCCACACAGAAAAATCTTTTTGAAGATATATGCTGTGATTTTAAAATTACGAACTCTGTGTGAATAAAGATTTTTACTGACTTTACATTTAGTGTTTCAGATATTGAAAAGAATAGGTTGCTTCTCTCTGCAAAAGAAGCAATAAAAATAGTTGTGTTACTTTCTGAAAATAATACCTATATCTTTCTAGCATGGAGCTCAATTTAATCAATGCTGACTTTACATCCTTCATTATTTGTTTTCCTGGGTTACTGGATCACAATACTGCATTATGATCTGCTAAATATAAAGTAAGGGATCAGAGTGATTAGTGATTCGTTTTTCATGAAATTGATGAAAACAGATATTTCCATTAAATTTTCTTGCCTTGATGAATTTATATTTTTGTATTTTTTTAGATATTAACATTCTCACACACATACACACATATATATATGGGAAATCATAAAATCGTTGATTTAAGTAATAGGAAAATGAAAAAAACTTATTTTACAGCTTTTCCTTGTTTAAAAATTCAAAACCCCTTTAGAAACACTGTAAAAGGTATTTTGAATTATTCTGAAATGTAACAGACTTTATTTTGAGAACTGGAACTACACAGCTAATACAAAATTTTGGTGCTTTTTTTTCAACAGCCTTGTTCTACTTGCAGATAAAAATTATAAATAAATTTTAAAGAATAAGGGAAAAGAATTTGCAATTCAGGGAATCAGTGCTTGAATAAACAAAAATGTCACAAGTCAGAAATTAATGGATTAAGAGATAGTAACAATCTAAAAGCAAATCTCTAATACTGGTCATGTATTTACAACCCCTTTCACACCTTTTCTAATCTTTCAGAAAAAAAGAAATTCTCCCTAATCACATTAAATCAGATTTGTCTGTTCCAGAACCATAGTTTTCAGAACAAAATATTTTCAGATATAAAAATAAATGCAATTGTAATAGTAAAAATAAAGGTAATATTAAAGCTCATACCCATTCCAGTCTTTTTTATTAATGGTTTCATAAAGAAAAATGTATTACAGATAATGACAGAATTAAAAACTATATGAGAAATTGAAGTGCAACTAAGACCAGATAGGTTTGAAAACTGCAGTTTTGGCATACAGGAAAATATATTCAGCTTTTTGAGTTATTTGGTCTTCTCAAGGTATTCAGCCTTCTCAGAAGAGGAAAGAAGCATTCTTGTGGCTAATATATGGATTAGCCTAAGTACTTGTTTGGGCCTCAAAACAATCTGTGATGTAAATTTTTTTGGAAGTTTTGACCTACTTAGCTCTGCACTTTGAAATTCTGAAGTGCCTTGGGAACATATTCTTGTGGTATTTCTGACCTGACCCAAAGAAAAGGTTGGATGAAGTTCTTGGTGGCATGACCTAGATATTAGGGTAGTGTGTTATAAGTAGGATGATGTGTTGGTAGTAGGATGGCAACAGGTCAGGTTAGGTAACAGGTTTGACTAGATTAGATTAGGTAACAGGTGATAGGTTGGACTTGATGATCTCTATGGTCTTTTCCAACCTTACTGATTCTGTGATTCTGTGAAATGAAAAATTAAATATTAGAAAGCATCATTAAATTTTTGATGTTTGGTATCTATTGATATCTATTGCCTCTGTAAGATTCACTACCATCATAACTTTCTTAAATCAATGAAGTTGATTACCTCTGGAAACATTGTACTGGTTACCAAGCACAAGAATTTGTTTCTAAATTTATGCAGTCTTGAGGCTTACGTGAGACACCAGGGTTCACTGAACTTCAATTCCGCAAAAATCCAGGTAGCAAACATAACTTCTGACTGATTGAAGTTAACTTACAGGTAAATGCTTTATGTATTTTTATTTTCATGACTCTTACCTTTCATTCAAAAGTGCTCTTGGTTAAATTCCATGAAATAGGAAGTGATGGGTGCTTTTCAATGGATGAATGAAGACAGGAACAACATAAACTGCTGTCTAGAATGAAATGCATTGTATAATTGAATTAACAGTCTAAATTTATAAGTCATCTAGCAATTGAAAACTTTCACTACTGTTAGTGGGACTAAGACAAATTTAGGTGCATTATTTTTTATGGAGAGTTGATGAAGGATGAGATACTTTAAGGAAGTTGAAGAACTGAATCAGCAGGAAGAGACCTTTAATAGCTTTTTTCTAAATTGTACAAATGCTGAGCTGGATTCCTTCAAAACCAATATGATGGCACCTCTGAACGGGCACATAATCAAGCTTTGGCTGGTTGTAACTTGAAAAATCTATATTGGACTACAGTTATGCTCTGTGTTTTAGCATATTTTTACAAGGGCACGAGTGACTATCAGGGCATGAACAAGTTACAATAACGCTCCACGGTTCCGAAAAACTGTAGAGCATGTATGTATTATATCTCTATCCTGAGTCATGAGTCCCAGGTCAAGTTTGATGCTCACAATTCTATAATGAAGCACATTATAAAAACCCTGAGACAACAATGAATAAACTTGATAGCTCTGCACCATATAGTGCATTGATGCAGAGAACTGCCACTAGAAGAGAAAGGTCACATTAATGGATTACCCTTCCTGAGACAATAAATAAATTTATCAACTGGACTTCTTACTAATGGAATATGGCTACTTTTGGAGTAATCTAATTCACAACCTTGAAAGGCCCCTAACTCCATCCTACTGTGTAGTAAGGATGATCAAGAGTCCTGTTCACAATTAGCCTCAAGTAGTGTCTACAAGCAACTAAAATAATGATGAAAGGCATCTTGTAAACTGACTAGTAATTTCAGGTGAATATTTACTATGAAAGAATTAGTATTATCACAGCATCACTGACAGATGATTCATACGAAATCCTCATGTACTCGTATGTAGGTATACAAGTACATGTTAAGGAGTTCTGGTTTACTGAAAAGCTTTCCTTTATTTCAAAATCTTTGCTTGAGGAATCAGTTCATCTCAGTTTCAGGAGGTCTTTCCATCTTCTCATAGAAGAGTGATGATGCTTCACTTCACAGCCTCTAGTCTGGTCGCTGACAGATGGGAAATGGGTCAAACCCTCTCAGAAGCCGTATGTTTGCTCCCAGTGGGGAGCTGAAGGGAGAAAGGATTGATTTAATCCTTAATACTGCAGGAGCAGCCGTGTGGAAGGTGGATTTCTCTTAGGACCTTGAAAATTAATTCTAATTAACGTAGAAAGTGAACTGGAAGTGGAATACAATAGAATGACTGTGTATATGCATTTCTATTTCATCATGATGGGTACTTTCTGCTGCCTGTTTGCTGTCCAGCAGCTGCTGCAGCATTTCCCTGGCTTGCTGTTTCCTCAGCTGTTCCCAGCATCGCCTCTCCTCTCCTCTCTCTATTGAGATAATGGGCTGTGTGGTTGCTGTGACGTCGTGTAGTACCCGCTCAGCTGCAGACAAGGCGTGGCTGGTGTGTTAATCTAGAAGCTGGTTTGGCTCATTGGCTGCTCTTTTAGTAGCTCCTGCAGCAGCTTGCCTCTAACCACTTTTCATTTCTTAAAGGATTCTTGTTCCTTTTGCTGACATACACTCCGGTGGACATGTCTTGTTCAGGCTGGAGCCGAGTTTTGCGAAAAGCAATGTAACAATGCTTTATTATTCTCTCTTAAAGTGGAAGAGAATGTTTTTCTCCTTGATGTCGCTGAGTCCTAGCAAAGAGGAAGTGCTAGCTCTTTAATTACTTGAGTTATAGAGTTAGATTCTCTACTCTGAAACTGCTCCAACTGGTTTAACCACAGAATAGAAGTGATAAAGAGAAATTAGGAATAATTAATCCAGCAGCAGCAGGGCAGGGACATTGCTGTGGCTATAAAGGATCTTAGCACTAACTAAGGAATCAATTGCACTGTAATGTGCCCAAAGTGTCACATTCTGCAAGGTCCAGATTGAGGAACGAAAGAGGATTTTCAGGCCTTTCTTTTGAAGTGTTCTGTATTTTCTGATATCTTTATACAGTTTTAGCTCTAAGAAGTCTTTGAGTAACAAAAACATAGAAGAACCGCAGGTGTATCTTTCTGTTGTGTCCTGTAAATATTCAGTAGTTTTTCAGACCTGTAATACTGAGAATATTTGAAAATGTCTTGATTTGAATAGTGGCATAGAATAATATGCTGGCTTTTTCCTAAAATTCCTCAGTACTATTGCTGATGTCAGAAATTGCACAGAGTGAAAGCATATCTAGACATGTTTGCCTGTATTTGTACATTCTGCTCTGCTTTTGCTAGTTACACATGGTGCTGCCAAATAGAACTGTCAGCTGTTTCCATACTTACTTTTTCTCCTAATCCCTCTTGAATCCTTGAGAGACAAGAGGGGAAAACCATAATTCTTCAGGGTTTTATTTCAAAATAAGAATTTTTAAGATGAGATTATAACAGAAGCAAAACTTGTTTTACTTTATTATTTAACTCCTATGAGGTTCTTCCTTTGCTATAGTAATTAATGTCTTGTGGTGTTTCTGTCTTTCACTGTATTCTTAAAACATTCTGAGCCATAAATCTGTCAGCAGAGCGGGGGTACGCACCAGCCCTGCGTCTTTGCCTTCACTTGGTTCTTGGAGTTGCTATTTCTTCACTACCTCTGGTTTCTCATCTAAATGTAACCAGTGAGAAAGGGTAAGGACCAAACTCCTCTTAGTAAACCCTTGATGTATCCCTCTGAATTTAAAAGGCATAGTTTTCCATGTACATTATGAAAAACTTTTTTTTTTTGTGCTTTAAGGGATATCTTCTGATAATTATGTGACGCTGCTTGAAACGTTTGTGGTGGAATTGCTGCATCATGAAGCCTCTGTGAAGTCAAGAGTCCTATTTGATAGTCACTTTATGAGATATAAAGATAGACACTTTATGAGGTTCTCCAGAATGTTCATGTATTTTTTTTTCCTGTTTGCTTGTAGGCAGCATGTCAGAAGGAGGACTTGTTAGGTCAAGCCTCTTGTTGAAATGGCCTGTTTGTAGAAATACAGTTGGCCCTCTTGCACTTTGCGCCTCCCATATTGCGGCTTCAGAATTTAGCAGCATGATTTTTTAGTGATGTAGGAGACCCGTTTTGCAACTGCGCATGCAGCGGCAGAACGGGCAGCGGTGGTGGCTCAGGTGGCAGCGGGGGCAGCACGGGCAGCAGCGGGGGTGACAGGGGCGGCAGCGCGGCCGCCATTCAACGCAGAAGTCAGACTGCGCGGATTTGGATTAAGACCACGGTTGCGCGATATAGGAGACTCGACTCTATATCCAAATAGCCCAGGAAGCAAAAATCAAGCCAGTGTAAAGCATTTCCAATAAAGAAGGGTAGAAAGGGAGAACAGGAGAATGTAGATAAGCTGGAGGAAAGCCTCCATGAATGTACTGGGGGGCTGTCAACTCCTGCACTTACGTACTCAGAGCTGAATCATCAACCTGGGCTGAAGCAGACTGAGATCAGATCTCCCAGATTTACTTGTTGGTTGAAGTTTCCTAGGGCTCAGATCTGAGTGTTTTTATTGGCTGGCTGATAAGATAGAGAACAAGCTTGAGAAAATCATAATTAACTTGGAGTGAAAAATTATTTCAGGGGTACTAGACTTGTCCTTTATCTCAAACTTTATTTATTTCACTCTATTTCCCTGTTTTTATAGTAATAGTGGTGTAGCACAGCCTTTAGCACTGAGATACTGACAGAATACACACATTTCTAGTCCTGTTTGATTACTATATGTACCATGATGGTAATCCAGGATGCTTTTTCTGTCCTTAAAATATGCTGCAGTTCCTTAATGTTTAAGTTGCAGGCTGAATACGACCCAGAGCAATGTTCTCTGACTCATCAAAAGAAGCAAATGCTAAGAAACCACTGAAGGTAATGCGTGTGCAGGCTTTGATTTGCAGATAGACCTGTGAGATAGAGCGGAGAAGCAAGTATATGTGAATATTATGATAGGACTGGAACGCTTAAAAGATCAGCACCACTAAGACTAAGACGTTAGATCAGCATAATTCACCACTCTACTGGGAGAAGTATCCAGAAGCATTCTGGTGACTATATATTTAGCTAGCAAGAAGGTAAAACTAAGGTACAATATGTTTCTCTTGCAACTCTGAACACACAGACTCAAAGCAGTTTCTGCAATTGGAGTGAATCAGGATAACTCTGTTAACTTAATTGGGTCTGAGGATCAACCTCAAGGGGCTTATGTGCTTTGTGTTGTGATTCTTCCTTTTCTCCAGAGTCTTCCTCCTTTTTCTCCATCCCGACATATTTATCTGGCAGATTGGCAAGATTTGATACAATGGCTATCTTACTTTCCTTCATCCAGTAGCTATTTTGTGATTGTGGAGACACAAAATAAGCAGGTCACAGCAAAATACTTAGGATGTAGAAACTATTTGAGCTATGTAAACTGTGCTCATTCAAGTAAAAATACAATTTATCTACTGGACAAGTTAAGATAGGGTACTGTATGAGACCTAATTTATTGTGCCTGGATGGTGGCATAGGTGTGTAAATGCATTTATATTTATATGCAGATGATTTAAAAAGAAATATTTATCAGTGTAGAGTGGTGTGTAAGACCTTGATGAATGTTTAAAATTTGACATGAAGATTTCCAGATGGGTAGAGACCTCAGGCTGAATTTTCTTCGGATTTCTTTTGGGAGAGAGCACTTTTAAAAATATGAGAGAAAATATGGATTTGTTAGTAATGGTAAAAGAAAGTGAGTAAAAATATCATGAGAATTTCTTTAAGGTGCTTTATTATTTTTAAAAAACACTCTAAAAGCATACCGTAAAAAAAGAACTTACTATTGGCAGGAGGCTTATCCTTATGTCTTGCATGGTTTTCTGTTCAACATTCAGGTGGTATTGTCTTGAAATAATATTCTTCGTGTGAGTGATGTTTAAAGTTGGTTGCAGTTTGCCATGCATTTCATGGCATAGTACTCAGCAGGGAAATAAAAGCAGGAGCATATTTTTCCCTCTTGTTTTTTTTTAATGATTTCTGTGTAGTTTTGCAAGCACTGAAGAGGTGAAAGGTATCTACAGGTTCACAAAAAATCCCAAGATTTCCCATATACGAAAATAGTGTACCAGCTTCAGACTGCACACACTGTGACAAAACATTCAATTCTCAAAAAATGTCTTTCTACTTTTCAAGTATTTAGCAGGTTCAAAATGATTTGTTAACTATAGGGTAAACCCCCTGTTATGACTAGATTGTTCCATTTGCCCCAAATAACCTTAAATAGAAAATATAGCCCAAATTAGTTTTACATGCTGTATTTCATTATCTAGATACAACAAATTTCCAAAATTCAGACCCATTAAATATTAGTTAAGCATGGCATCTGCAGATATTCTATATATTCCTGTGTATCATGACCACTTTAGTTTCCTTGGCCATGATTTTGTCCAAAACAAATGGTAGTTAATTTGGTTAATCATACTTACAAAATTGGTCTGATTTTTTCAAATCATGCCACGCCCAAGAGAAGCCGCAGGGACCTGTTCCCTTCTTTGTGCTACTGAAGTGTATCAGAGAGCTCCTTTGCCTACCGACTGTTATGTACCTAATTAACATTGCAATGCAGTGTTGTAGTTTCAGTATGCATGACAGAAATCTTTCACCAAAGAGCCCAGATCAATTCATTTTTCAGTTATGATTCGTTACTGCTTTTAATGATGCTTATAGAAACAGCCATCCTTATTATCCCTTTGAGTCTTTACTTTCACTTGACTCTGATTGCTGTAAGCTACTTTAACATCAGTTATAAAGATAAAATGCAATTGCATCAAAGCATGCCTTCTTCATGCCTGAGTGAAGCCAAACATAGCCCATTTTAGGGTTTGCTTTTTCATTTTCTTTAGTGTGTTTGCCATTAAGATCCTCTCTCATTTGATAGGAGCCCAGTTCAAAGGAAGACAGCTGAGTCTCTTAAGAGATCACCCTCTTTTGAGAGCATGGTTTGCCCCAAAATTACCAGCTGAGCAAAGTCTCATATGTTTTCTTCTAAAGACTTCCTGCAAACATAGGCCACTGTTGTGCTGGTTTTCTGTGCATTTGAATGCACTTAGCAAAAGTTTGTCAAAAATTATGTTAGTCAGTCTGCTGTTGATCTAAACAAACAGATTGTGTATTTACTTGGAAAGAAACAATTTGGCATCTTTTAATGTGCTTTGCATGAACAAACATTAAGTTAATGCATACAAAATATTTCCATAGATGTCTCTCTACTCTTTTCCTTTCTTTGCGATATATCCCATCACTCTTTTCACTTGTAGAATTCTGTTACAGAGCAACAAAATGCACTGGAGAGAGTGCTCCATTCTGACACACTGGTCTCATGCTTAGCCTGTATTTCAGTTCCTTTCATTAATTTGGAATAAAAGGATATATATATATATATATGTATATTTTTAAGAGGACATTCCTAAATGCAGAAATATGAGGAACACAAAAATTCCTAACTGTTCTTCACAGTTGGGTGACAAGACTGAGGACCAACACCACGTTATTACTTCTGAGACGTCTACTTGAGGAAAACAAGTTTTCCAGCTATTTCCTTCCTGATCCCTCGAGATCCCTGCCTGCAGGCAGGCTGTCCTGAGTTAATGAGGGTCATGGTAGAGCAGTAAAAGTACTATTTTGGGCAGCTGGGGTCTCTTTTCCTTCTCCTGATCTCTCCCAAGCAGGAACTCCTCTGATTCTAATCCTGCACCTTACCATATCACTTACCGTAAAGGAGTTTTCTGCAAAGGAGTTTTCTGCACCATGACTGGCCTGTTTCCAGGTTGCCTTCTATTATTATTCCCTTTACTGATTTTCAGGAACAAGCAAGTGTTACCTTTTGTTCTATTGTACCCATTACAGTATCTTGAATATACTTACTACCAAAAGACAGCAGCTTACTTTACTTCAGGATGTTACCAGCTGCAGGTTACACATGAAGCTACAGGGTAATCCAGAGATTTAGCAATCTATACAGTGTTTTCATTTTCTTATTTTTAGATGTAAAGAAACTATTTGATTTTGTCTCAAGCCTCCTGGAAACTTCAGTGTCTATGAGTAACTGGTCCAAGCTTTTAAAAGTCAGTGGTTTCCCCGCCTACCTCTCCATGTTTCCATTTATGGGACCATTATGATCCTATTCAGAAAGAAAGCTATTTTTCTTCCAATGAAAAACATCTTATATGGTACACTACTTGCTTCTGTTTAATCTTTTAGTTATTGCATTTTTACTGGTGTCTGTGAAAGGATAAAAAAAAAAGAGTATACATTAAAAAATATTGCCAGTCAGTCTATACTCATGTATATTCCTCTTGTAAACAAAAAGCTTGTGATTTTAAAACAAACCATCCCCCAGTCAGATAAATGTAGTTAGGGTGCTTCTGCAGCTCTAAAAAGTAGTTAAGCAAGAAAACCTACAAGGTCAGGGAACAGCTCAAAGAAGGCAGTGTTTCAGTTCAGGAAGGCTGATGTGACTTGAACAGGCCCCCAGGTACTGTCTAGGCAATGAAGATGTCTTCCAGTGTAAGGACTTGGAAAAATGCAAAGATACCTTGAAGTCACTTTTTAGCTTTTGGTCCTAGTGAGCTATGAGTTCTTGTATATGTCTTGAGGACAGATAGCAGATCGCCTCATTTCACCATTCAGCCACATGAAAGCAGACAGAAAACAGTTGTGGATGGTATTATTGTATTTGTTAACATGTACCTGAAGTGGTATCCTTAGAGTGCTAGCTTACTTCACATGGTGCTTCTCTTACTTTTCAGTCTTTTAAAAAAAGCAACCATTCTTCTACCCAGACTTGCATAATCATACACAAGTAATTTCTGTAGAGGCATATTAAATTTGAAGAGCAGAAATAAAAGATCACAAACATCAACCACTTTCTCACCAGACCATATCTCTGCCATGCTATGGAATTTTCTTCTGTGAACAACCTCGGAAAAAAATTTAGGCCTAACTGCTTGTAAACAAGCTGACAAGTGTCATCAGTGAAATCTTTTATAGGATCAAGAGATTCTTTGGAAGGAACATATCTGGAGAGATAGGCTGCAGCTGCAGCTTTGGAAAAGGTGTTGTCTCAGGATTTTTAGTTTTCCTTTTCCTATTGTGGACCGATAAATATTCTTTCCTTCAGATCTTGTGAAATGCACAATTGTTCCCTCAGCAACATGCTCATAATTAGGGTTGTCATCTGATCATCTGATCATCTGAAGTTTCTAAGTCATATTCACACCTCTCATGAGTTATAAAAAGATGCTTCTCACTTGTGTCCTTGTCTGCTTGAGTTTAAAATGTGTTCATTCATTTTAGCAGTTTCACAGGGGTTTTGGGGTTTTTTTTGTTCCCATACAAAGCACAATAAGTAATGTAGAGAAAGAAATTGTTGCTTTAGTCCACTCTTACATACTGAAAGTGTAAAGTTTCTTAATATCAGGTTCTAGCTTTGGGTGAGTTGGACTAGATGATCCTTATGGGTCCCTTCCAACTCATAATATTCTGTGAATCTGTGAATCATTTGATTAATTAATAATGGCTGACTCTGGCCTTAAAAAGCTGTTTAAATACATATTTTTGACCTTCAAAGTTTCCCATTTTGTGCAAGGCTTGGTAATGCTTATGCACTAGGCATGCAGAGTTGTGTCAGACATGAGCATGGTAGATCACAATATTAGGAGGGTTTTGGAAAAGACAAAATGTATCTGCTTTTTTGAAAGAGTTAAGAGCAAAAATAGGCAGCATTTTACAGCATTATCAGGAACAAGGAAAAGAGCAGGACCATATTGCTCATGTTCAATATGTAATTTTGAAGGACTTCCTACCCTGTGGAATTAGTAATGTCAAATTACATTCCAGGTGCGTGGAGGAATAAAATATATTTGATGTAATACAGCATATTGAACAAGAACCTTTGTAATATTAAAAAAAATCCTCCCAGCCCTCCCAGACAAAACCAGCACAACATAAACCTATAATTTAAACATGACCTCACATTCTTTCCCCCAGCTCAGATACCTCTCTCTTCGGAGACTAATGACTTTGCATTTAGCCAGTTATATTTTCTTCCTTGGAACAAGAGATGATGACTTCACACCACGTACAGATAGTTGGAGTGGAGAAACAGTTGGAGACATTTTGCAGAAAAATGTCCCAAGCATGAAGTGGACTGAAAAAATTTCATGATTCAATCTAGTCCTTTCTATTTAACATATCAATTTTACCTTGAGATACAAATCTTCAGTCTCCTATATGAGTTGTTCAAACCCTTATTTGGGGAGCAGTTCTTGTGCATTTTATAGCTCAATGTGCATTTAATTATTGCAGCCAGATGAAACACCTTAAAAGAGGAGTTTAGACTTCATGCCTAGTAACTTGGAGAATAAGCTACCTCTTGGGAAGCTGAAGATCTGGGTTCAGATCCCTTCTCTAGTACGGAGATTTAAATCTGTTTCACTTCCCAAGAAAGCAGCTTTAAGCAAGCTTTCCAAACTCAAGTTTTGATTAAAATGACCCTCAATTCAATCTCTGAAAGTGACATATTTTGACCACACCCACTGGAGCAGGTGCTCCTGGAGAACATCCAGGAATTTATACATTCTGTTGATGTATAAATGATGATCAGTGAGCATTGTACAGATAGAGGTGGCTGTATGCATGCTCCAGAACAGGACTGTAGCAGCTCCAGAAGTGTTACTGGATGTTAAGGGTTTCATATTCCTCTAGGGCTGGGTTAGTTTTGACAATGAAAATTAGCAGCTGTGTATTAGAATTTGACACCTGAATAAACATGCACCTCTGAAATCATGTATGAAAAGTACTTTGCTTTCATGAATGAGACCATGAACATCCAAGAGATTTGAACTCTCATGAACTTCCAAGGGTTTTGAAATAGATTTGGATGACGCTAATGATTATGTGGCCTTCCTATAATTTTGCAGTCTCAGGCAATCTAGAATCTACCCATTGAAATGCTATTACAGCCAGTAGCAGGTTTGAAAATTTCATTTTACTGGCCCATTGATGTATCCTTTTTTTTGTTTATGTAGGTGATGACTGCTTATTTCTGCCTAGGGATGCAAACTCTTCTAAGGAAAAAGTACTTGTAAAATGTTATCAATATTACAGTAAGATTGTATTGATATTCCAACTAGTACTACAGTATAACAGCTTAGAATGTATTAACTTCTCTAACTTTCAGATGCTTCAGTATTTTGTTTTTGTTTCTGCACTTTACAACCAGGGCATTCATGAATAAGCATTTAAATATGCAGTGGCAGGTTGATCCTGAGCATTTTAGTGTAGAGGATATGGCATGATAAAATTTGAAGGAAAACCATCAAAAAAGAAAAAGGTTAAAATATAAACAGGATAAACCAATACTAAATAGATATTTAGATCTGTTTTTTCTACAATAGAAGTTCCTGTAATAATTGGATAAGCAGTGTTGTGTAGGTAAGAACACAAACACTTGTCTGTTCTTAAAAAACAAATAAAAAATATCAACTGTCCTTCTCCCATTCCTTCGCTCATGAAATGACCTTATATTGCATCATAAATTTTAACTCTTTGAGTTGACATGAGTGTTGAGATAAGCCACAAGTACACTATATGAGTGATGGAGTTGGTAGGCAATGCAATTCGCCTCTGATTATGAGTTTAGTCTGACCTCTTATTTTCTAATATAACATGTAATAGTAAGTGTTAAGTAACTGATAAAGAAATGTACCTTTTTTCCCCCGAATTCTTGTTTATGGTGCAGAATGTCAATGAACTTTTGAGTGAAAGTTAAATTATTTCCCATTACTGCTTTTGCTTCTTTTACTGAGATTGTAGTATGTCTACATACATTTTTTGAAACAAAACAATGCAGAGGAGGGAAAGCTGTGCTTAATAAATTTGTGGCCATAATGGCAATTTTTAATTAAACATAATAAAAATGGTTGTATTGTGCTAAAGAGGGTTATACATCATGAGCTTTAAAATGTGCAAATGATGTTAATGGCCCATAACATAACAGTGTAATAAAAGTGATAACTGAAACCTTACACTTGTAGTTATAAAGGACCTTCAAAGAAAATGACATTAATGCTGTAGAAAAACTTAGAAATTCAGTCATAAGTTTTCAAAGTAGTGTGGGTTGATGGCAAACTTAAGGTTTTGGTAGCAGAGTCTGCATTCAGCATACAGTCTCAACCACCAGAGCCTGCACAGCTGGAAGTGTGAAGAGTACACCTCTGGAGTTAGAGAAGCCAGGTATAGGGGAGCAGTGGGGTTACACAGCCCAGTGCATTGTCTCTTGGGGTTTCAGCTTTATACACAATAATGCCAGACTGCAAACCACCCACAATGTTCGTGTCAGCTCCCTTGCTGCCCAGACCACTTATGGCACATTGCATACACAAATAATTAATTCTTCGTAATTTGGACTGGAGCAAAGTTTTGTGAAATGCGGTGTTACAATACTTGATTGTTTTGTCTGGAGGTAGAGGAGAAATTTCCTACCTTACTGTTTCTGTGTCTTAGAGGAAATGGTGGAGAAGGGTTTCCAGCAGGTGAGCTGCCTGTGATCAGCTGTCCACTGGCTTCACCTTCCCTCTTTAAAGAACCTTGGATATGGGGGCACAAATTGTGTCCCTTAAACAAGCAACTGCCAGCATGGTCATCAAGACCCCCTAAGGCATGAAAGATCAGCTCTCAAGATTGTGAGGTATGTGTGTGCAGCCATCTGTGCCACTGGCAAAATTTTAATTACATGATAGGAGACATGTACACACACCCAGATATGTGGCAGGAGTGCCTGGGGGAGGCTGTGGCTCACTTCCCTCGGGAGGGTAAGCAGCTTTGCTATGAACAACTACTGACAGTAAAGATGGAAGACTTATGAGCTTGAAATGCAAAATACAACAAGACTACTTATGCCTACTGTGAACAGTCAGCCATCAACAGCTCTATATCTCATATTACACAAACAAAAGCTGTGGTAATGGCAGATGATATAAACTCTTACTGTTTAGTCATTCCAACATTCTCAGGCTTGGAATAAGCTCAGATTTTGTAGGGATTGTGTTGTGTATACTTTTTTCCCAAGATAGGGTCAAGTTTTTTTCAAGTCTATGAGTCTGATATCCTCTTACTCTGAAGTTTAATAGAAAAGATCCGACGTGCAGTTCATGGAGTGCAGAGGTTATAAACCCCTCATTCTGGAAAAGGTTAGGCTGAGTCTATAATATATGGGATGGCTGTGGTTTGACAACAATCACATGGTATGCCTTAGCAGTTTTACAGGAACTGCAGGTAAACTTGCTTCTCCTAGAACCATATTTATACTATAAACAATTCTGCAGCTTTTCAAAGATGGAGGGCTTCTGTGAGTCAGTGAATTTTCAATTGCTTATGTGTCAAATGGAAAAAACATTTATCAGAATGAAACATGAATGAAAGTAAAGAACATTCAGATTCTATATGGGTATATTATGAATTAAATGGAAACATTCCATGGAATAGGTGAAAAGAAATGAAAGAAGAGGTTTATTTTCCTCCTTCTATCAGGCTGTGTTTGCAAAGATTTTAATATACAGACTTGCTGTTCCTGACTCTGACTATGCACTTTTGGAAGCAGAGCTATTCTCTGCCATTTATAATAAAAACCTCTTTAAGAAACTTATTTTCAGTGTCAGAAACTTCTATTATCATTAGACTTAGTCAGACTAGCATGATGCATTGCGCAATATAACCTAAAGAAAGACACCTAGAATAGGCTTGCTGCTTTTTCAGTCAGGTTACTTCAGCTCTGCTTTCGGAAATACTTACTGAAATGCTGTCCTGAAGATGGTGGTTTCAATGTCTATTTTCTGAAGTTCTAAANCCACCTGGGCACACTGCTGGCTCATATTGAGTTTCCTGTCAATCATTACACCTAAGTCCCTCTCCAGTTCACTACTCTGAAGGTTAGAAGTTTGTTGGACTAGTTTATATAATGGAGTCAAGGAATATTCTTAATCCAAATTTGGTTGTTTTTTTTTTTTTTTTTTTTCATTTTTATTTTGTTTTGTTTATTTTTATTTTTTTAAATTTCCCACACTGAATTTGCTAACTGTGGAAATATAGGGAGATACAGAGAAGAAAAAAAATAACCTCCATAAATACTAAAGAATGTTTTTAACCTAAAGCTTCTTTAATTTCAGTCTCTTTTTCTTAAAAAAGGCTTTGATGAAATTTTCTTTTTGCTACAATAGAAAATTTATCAGAAGTGTTAGCAGATGGTAAAATTCATTATTTATAAAACAGCACGTGTTTGCTAATTAATCTCTTCATTTGGTGGGTGGCATGGGGTTATAGCAGTGAAATAGTGTTAGATATTCAGAACAATTATGACAATAAACCAAGAATTCTTTGAAGCATGATCAGAAGGAGTCAGATTCTTGTTTTCCTGGTAGCTCAGCATTCTTTACTATAGTGTTGTGAAGTGTAGCACAGCCCAAGGGTCTGCATTCTGATTGTAGAAATCCTCATTTATGTTCCAGCAATCTTTCCAACATTTTAATATCCTGAATAGTCTCTAGGTTTTTTTTTTTGATTTTTGCATATCTTTGGGCCAAATCACTTTCATTTGGCTGTTATCTTCCTTTCTTGATGAGCAACAGGCCAAGAATCCGCCTTTTTTTTTTTTCTCATTAATTTGATTATTGTGATTAATTTCCCTTATTGCTGGAGAGGTTTTTCATAATTTGAACTTGCCTGGCTTCAACTTGTACCTATGAGTTTTTCTCTGTTTTTTTGTTTTTGTTTTTTATATATAAAACATATTTCTCTTTGGAAGTTCACGTGTTCTCCACAGAAAATGTCCCTCAGTTTTCCTGTTGATGCATTAAACAGAACAAGATTTTTATGCTTTCCAGTTTTAAGCATCTCTTGTTCTTTCAATGACTTTTGCTTCACACATACAATTTTTTCAACATTTGTTTTTTAGAATGTGTGTCCCACACCTCCACACAGCATTCCGTTCTCACTATTACTTATATTACGAGCCAGTGCTAGTTTTTCCTACTGTTCCCAGGATTCTCCCATATATTTCTTACTGATTGCATTCCTTGATCGTTTTTACATCACTCTACATTTGCTTAGATTATAATGCATTTTTTCCATTATAATTTTTAGAGTGAGAAATTAATTCAATTTGAAAAGAGTATCAGAAGGGGTAGAAAGTATTTTAGTCAGAGATATGTAATGAGACTACAGTCCAAACAAATTCTTGATGTCACTGTTGCCTAAACTTGCATGAAGCCACAAGGAGAATTTTTAAAATAATTACAAACAGAATTTTAAGCTATGAATGTAGATCTAAACTTAACACATCTGGCATACTTTCTAAATATGGTAAATAGTTTCTTGCTACAAAAATAGCTGGTTTCCTATTGAAGATAAAACTCTTTGTGAAGTGACTATTAGGCCTGCTTCTGAAACTCATTCATATTTTTACCCTTTTTTTTTCATCGTCCCATGACTGAACTCTTTTTCATTGGCATTTATGACCAAACCTTTGAGAAAACACTTTGTAATCATGTTTGATACATATATCCTGCATGTATGGGGCTGTGAACAGTTAAATTTCATGATGGGTTGTAAGAAAGAGCCTAAGTGATGCTAAGGGAATGGAAGAGACAAGAATCTTTTTCCTTCCCCAATTTCATTGTCCAATTCACTGTACATTTGTAGCTTCTTTTCCTGTGGCTTTCAGGTGTTAAACTTCTTTGCAAGATTGTGTTAGTACAGATAATTTAAGAATACTGTGCATGTGTATTTTTCGTCAAAAACTATCAGTAATATTGAACTTGAAATTTACAAGCACAAAAAATACATTTATATATACAAATGTATAGGTCAAAAATAAAATTATGATTAATTTAGGTAACTTTTTTTTTCCTTGGAAATCCTGGTTTATTTCCTTATACGGGAGATTTTAACTATTTCCATCAGCAATCTTTGTTATGATCCATGTTGTTGTATAAAAATATTAAAAGTACCTAACAGATGGTTTTTCATCCTGTTAAGGCACTTCCCACAAAATATCTCTCAAAAATTACCATAACTATTCATTTCAAGAAGCTTCATTAAATCTTCACAAGAAGCCTTTTTATAACATCCATAATACTAAAATATTTTAACATATCCAGAATTATTATTATTGATAAACAGTAATTAGAGTATCACAGTATGACAGTATTAGCAAGGTTGGAAGAGACCTTGGAGATCATCAAGTCCAACCTGTAACCNAGGGGCCTCCTATCCTCCGGCAGTTCAACATTTGCCCCCAGCTTGGTATCATCTGCAAACTTGCTGATGATGGATTCGATTCTCTTGTCCATATAATCAATATAGATGTTGAACAGTGCCGGGCCTAACTCTAGCCCCTGTGGGACTCCACTAGTGACTGGCTGCCAGCTGGATGTGGCACCATTCACCAGCACTCTCTGAGCTCGTCCATCCAACCAATTCCTAACCCAACATAAAATGCTTCTGTCCAATCTATGTTCTATGAGTTTCTCCTGAATCTTATTATGGGAAACCATGTCAAAAGCTTTGCCAAAGTCCAAGTACACAACATCCACGGCCTTTTTTTTCATCAACCGGTTGAGTCACCAGATCATAAAAGGAGATTAGGTTGATCAGGCAAGACCTGCCTTTCCAAAATCCCTGCTGACTACTTCTAATGTCATGGTTGTTTTGCAGTTGCTGCTTAATGGCACACAGGACTATCTGTTCCATGACTTTGCCAGGGACTGAGGTCAGGCTGACAGGTCTGTAATTGCTGGGATCATCTTTATTAATAATCTTATGCTAACTGGAACAATAAAACCACCAGTCTTGGCTTCCAAGATGACTTCCTGGAAAAAATAAGTCCAGTTAACAAACTCAGTGTAATTTATGGTATGTACACAAGAACGTTCATACCCTTAGTTTAGTTCAAAGAGATTGCTAAATGCAGTTCAGTTTAAAAAAAATCTATTATAGGCAAGAAGAGCAGAATTAGGGTTGGAGGAGCTGTGCTGGTTCTTTGTATTCACTCTCTTTCGTTCAGAGCTTTACTTTACTACTTGAGCGAGTGATCAGAGATTTTGTCCCAGAAAAGAACTCTGAAAAAGTTTCTTTCTCAGGAATCATGTATGTGTCTTTAATTTTAATTATTTGATATATTTAATATGAGTGAAACTGGGTTGCTCTTCATAAATATCGTGTCCCTAATTTTCTCACTAAAGTCTACTACTATGTCACATTGTTACTAGAGAATTAACTGATGTTGCCTGGAGGGACAAGTTATTGTTTACAGCCTTTAATGCTTAAAATTCCCAGATATTATTTGGCTCCATTTTTTTACCTCTAGTGCATATTGAAAAGAGTTATAAGCCTGAGGAACTTTCTCATCAAAGGATGGAAATAGAGGCACAGGAAACTGATTTTCTTATTCAACAAATACAGAATCAGCAGTGGAACGAAGGTGTATGATATGGTTTTTTCTTCATCTACACAATAGATAACATGAATGACAGCACTAGAGGAAGAAAATATTTTCCATGCTCCTGAAACCATGCTACTTCTTATAATGTATTCCATATTATAATATGGTTTTATTACTCATGAAGATGTTTATCAGTGAATGAAAAAACAAACTTGGGAGGGACAATTATTACATTGTCCTTTATAAGTTACTTTTCTAAGCTCAGAGGAGTTTTTAAGCTGTCATAGTTTTCATTCCACTAAAAAAGTGTTCGCAATCCTTGCAAAATCAATTTTTCTCAACATAAAAGACAAAGATCCATTAATCCATGATGCTCTTTTCCTTTTGCTTTGCAAAAGAAATTTGTTTAAGACAGAAGCATCTGTTTCTGTTTAAAAAATTCAAGGGGCGTAGTTACCAATTAAAAGAGTGATGCAGAAAATATCCATGTCATCTTAACTGTGACAGATTTTGGCAACTGCAGAGGAAATCTTTCCAACAGACTATTCATCTCTCCCTCTTAGCTTTTCAGACATTTTGAGATTTTTGTGGAAAAAATGTTATCATTTTTGTCAGGCTTTGTAAATAGCATTTAATTCTACAGCTTCTGGGAACACAGACTTTCCAGCATTTTCCACTGTTTCTCCTGGTATCTTTCCGACAGCTGGAATATTGCTGTCTTCATTTTCAGTCACTAGGCTCTGGAATAACTGAAGCTCATCACAGTATTTTCTGAATTTATAAGCTAGACCACTGATCTTTTTTCTTCTTCTTCTTTATTTTTCGCCTGTCTTTGAGCCCTAGTATTTGACCTAAAACAGATAAAAACAGGGACTTGTGAAACGTGTATGCTCAAATTTGGTTTTCTGCTTGTTTGAGCTTCCACTGCTCCTTACTGCTAAGTCAATTATTTGTCTCAGATGCTGTCCACTGATTTCCCAAAAAGCAAAATGAACTTCCATGGGCAATGTAGAAAGAAAAACAATATAACGAGAATACAGCTAAGTGTCCCACAACTGTTGAATAAAACACACCTGGGAATTCTCCAGAGATATATTATTTATTGGGGATTGTTTCCTTCCTTTCCTTACTTCTTTGCTCAAGCAGCTAACCAATGTTTGATGTCTTGGTTGTTTCTGTTTGAAGGAGACATAGTCATACAACTGAAATTACTCTTCCTTTTTAATGTACTGAGCACAGAATTAGTAGTAGGATGAAAAAGTCTCTGAAATGGAAATACCTGTAATTATATATATTGACTTGAAATTTAACTAAAGAAAAATATTAGTTCATATAATTTTTTCAGTTTTCAGAAAGTGTTTTGATCCTACTGTTTTTGTAGTCACTTGATCTAATATGTAATTTGCACAGCAAATTAATTGGACCTCGTGGGCTGTTTTATAGCATCTCTGTGTATTGATTTGTATTATTAAATTATTCTGTACAATTCTGAAAATAATATGAAAATTATGTGAGTTGAGCAAATTTACTAAAAGCGTACACCATATATGCGTGGAGAAGGAGGAGTTTGCAGCTTGTTGATTCATAAAATGTTCTGGTGCAAAGGTCTTATTGCCTGCTGGGGGCAGCAGACGAGGTAAGATCTGTCATTTTCAAGCTACTCGTAAAGAAAGCAACACTTTAAGATCCTATTTGGGCTATTATAATTATTTCTGGCCCTGAAAAGTAAAAATATAAACCACTAGTCACATTTCTAGGGGAAATTTCTGTGCTTGAAAACAGTCAGAGAAGTCTTGGAATGTTATGGTACTTATATCAGGAGAAAAACTAATAAACAAAAAGAACAACCATAACTGTCTGAACATTCTCATTGTACACAAGGAGAATGTAGCCCTGTCATAATGGGCCAGACAAGAAATAGTTTTCTGAGTGATAGGGATTAAAGGATCTGAACCAGAAAGATCCAAACTTGTTTATTCTCACCTACAAGTAGGTTCAGTAGCTGGAGACAAACAAATTTCTTTTCCAGTGCTCAGATGACTCAAAAATTCAAGTCACAGCCTATGGTGAAGCTATTAGTGTTCTGTGATACCTGTTCTTATAGCAGAAATTGATCAGATATGAGATATGACTATTATGCAAGGTCAGTTATGAGAAGGTCTTTTTGGAGCATCTGTTTGGTCTCCCTACAAAACTTCTGTGTTTGTGTGACTTTTTGGCCCATTATCATTGAATAAGAGTCAAAATCCCTGGGGAAAGCAATAAGAAAGAAAAAAGTTATTCAGAGTACGTAAGACTTCTGCTTACAGTCCTTGTTCCCTAGAGTGAAACTCCAAGCTTTTTAGACTTTCCTTTTCTTGCTGAACCAGAGTTCAACTTCCTTGAAGACAGAATTGGTGCTTCAAGCCATATTTTCCAGAATTCTTGTGCCATTTCTTAAGTACAGTCATAACATCATCTAGTGCACCTTATGTAGCCTTAGAAAAGAAGCCGGAGCCTCCCATGATAAAAAGACAATGTATATAAACAATGAAAACATACCTTATGATTTCATAGATGATGCTGAATAGTACTGACCTTAGCCACCTCAGCTTGCCTTTAGGAAGTAGAGTTCTTAAGAATTTGTTACTACAAGTATAGTTCATCTTTAAAGCATAATTTGTACCCATACCAATTTGCAATGTGGGCGATTCCATTAGCACCTTACTACTTCATCATGAGTAGTTTTTCATGAGCAGTGGCAAACGGCTGAGAGTTTACCTTTGCTACAGCAAGGATGAATTGTTCATTGTGGAAAATATGTCAATAAAGCACTTGAGTGTGAAAACTCCTACCTATCCCTTTCTTGTTTGATTACATTCTGTTCTTCATTGTGGTTCTCTCTGAAGTCTAGATTTTGTCATATGGGTGCTGAATCCATTGTATTTTCCTAAACCTTCGTTCTGATGTTAGCCTCATGCTGACTTTTTCCAGTATAATTGTTTTGCCACAATTTCTTCCTTCAGTTTTTCTGTTACTGTTGTCTGCAGCTTCAGATACACTAAGCCTCTTCAGTTCACTGGGACAAAGTGCCTTTAGTAGAATGTCAATGTGCCTTGGCATACCATTAAGGTGCCATGGTTAAGTGTGCTTAAGGTAGTACAAGCTCAAATGTTGACCGATGGGCTTATGGGGTAAGTGCAGTACAATGGTACACTAGTTCAGGCTGATCAGCAGTAGTCTTAGTTCTTAACCTGCCAGAAGCCTGTTTTATTTTCTAGAACTGACAGAAAAATAATAAATCACCTCTTATTTCTGCTGGCATCATTTCCTTTTTCACAACAGCTAAGATGTATTTTAAATTGAATTACCTTATTACTTGCTTTTTCATTCTATTTCCTAGCATCTTTTTGTCTTGCACCCATATTTAAGCTTCTTGGTTTCTTGTATGTTCTGCTGATCTTTCATTTCTTTTTCCTCCAGTGCGTAGTCCTTGGACTTTGGCTTTATCTGCTGGTTTTTGCAACACTATCTGCTTTCTTTATTTCTCCCAGTCAAATACTTACCTTGTGGAATACAAAAGTCACATCAAAATCAAGTTTGTGTTCCTTTAGCTCTGATCCTTTAAAGATACATGTGTTCTTCAACAACTGAGCTCCCTTGGAAGAATCTTGTGCAAGAATCTATGGGTTTCGTTCCTTCTATGCTTCGTTCCTCCCTTGCTCCCTCACTCCCTCGCTCCTTCCCTCCCTCCTTCCCTCCCTCCCTCTTTTTCTCTGATGGTGAAAATAAAAAACTCTGAATGTAAAAATTTGAAAAAACTATCAGAAAAAAGCAAACTGAAATTACAACTGGTAACAAGTGACAACTCAGAAAAATCTCACTCTTTTTATCTATGAAAAATTTCAAAAGCCATTTTATTTATCTAAGAAGATGAAGAGGTTATTTATGGGAAAATTTTGATATGAAAGCTTTTCTATTTATTTACAATTACAGGCCAGTCTTGCAGAATCAATTAACCTTGAGTTAAAAGCATCCTGTTCCCAGCCACTAGATAAAGAAACAATTTAAAAAGCAAACTTCAATTAGGGTTCCATGAGTCATTTGATATGATATTTTAAGGTAGC
>WEKX01023879.1:18606-32259 GCA_013390025.1 Pitta sordida | reverse complement strand
ATTCTGTGATTCTGTGAATACTATGCTAGTAGTGCAGAGGATGTCTCAAAATACGTTTAATAGATGCTACTTTAAGGATGCTTCCACCTATTGTCTGGTCCATTTGTCTGTAGCTAACTGCTGTCTTTGATGCTAATGGGCAAGATCTTTGGGATCTTCATCTTTTAACAAAAGATGCCCTTACAAAAAAGAGGTTTAGCATACCCAATCTGTAACCAGGCTAACTGGTGTTACCACCACAAAAATCATTGCAACATAAATTACTTAAATGTTACAGATGGAAAAGAATGAGAGGGAAAGGACAGCAGAATCTCTCTGATGAGAATACTGTCTGCAGCAATCAGATAACAGGAAGAGGAACAAAGGGCAAAAAAATAGGATTAACAAAGATAGACCACTGCTTCTTCTCCAGTGTGGCAAAGATTTTCCCAAATCCCACTTGGAAATACAGACAAAAGGATACAAAGAGTTCACAGGAGCCATGGTTATGGGAAATGAGGAAAGAAAACAATAAATTGAGGATATTAACCACTTAATTGCTAGACATCTGCTATATCTGCAGAGTATCTATCAGTTTCCTAACCGCATAACATTTGATTTTCCTCCTAGGAATGTAGGAAATCTTGAAATCACACAGCGGTTTTGATGACATGAGAACAGACTGAAAAGCCCTAGGGTAACAAACTCACATGCTGCAGAGTGATGTCTGATACATTTAATAGCACTGCAAAAAGTTTGTTGTGACAGCTGTGGAGCAGGGTGGCTGGAAGGCTAGGTGAACTTCCAAAATGAGGAGGAGATTTCTGCCTAAAAATAAAATCATAGAGCTCTTCCATGACTTATAAAGATAAGGCGGACAGGGGGGCAAACTTTATGATCTTGAAGAGTGAAGCAGAAAAGCAGACATTCCTCAAAGACTGCTTTTCCAGAATTGGCAAGATTCCTCATCTGGGTGAATATTTTATCAGTTGGAAAATCTTGGGTTTAGGAACACACACAGTCAAAACTAGCACTGACATTACAAAGCCCTTAGTATTAGCCTTTTTACATATAAAACTAAGGAAAAGAAGAGCACAACACAATATAAAAAATCCACTTTAGTACAGTGGTAACTGTCCCCACCTGTCGTGTGGGAGACCTGGGTTCGATTCCCGCCAGGGAGACAGTGTTAAGAGTTGGACTCGATGATCCGTGTGGGTCCCTTCCAACTCAGAATATTCTGTGATTCTGAATATAAGATTTTGAGTAATCTTATTACTTGGACTAAAAAAACTAAAACACCTGAGTCAAGCTATACCAACTTTCAAAGAACTATCTTGATTTGCTGCAACTGAAGATACATACTGACATCTTTGAAAAGATAAGTGCGACCTATGACCATACAAGCTCAAGTAGTGATATTGACTTACGTGGACAGAATAGGAAGTGAAAAGCTTAAAAAAGTCTAAAGATTAAGACTGAGAAAGTCCAAAAATTATGAGACACTGCAGTCATAGCTCTCCATTTGACAGAAATTCATACTTTATTTGTAGTTGGAAGGGGGGAAGTACTACAACTTAACATAATAAGGAAGCAGCAAAAGGAGCCACTCTTCCCTCTTTCTTCAACTCCAAGCCTCAGAATAATAGCAAGCCTCCTTGCATATAATCTTATTCAGTAGCTGCTGCTAAAATGGATGGCAATAATCCTGAACAATCACACCATAATCCAGTAATCCATGTGCAGAGGCTGTATCAGCAAAGCTACAGAAAGGATCAGTCAGATACTTCCCTAAGAGCAGTGACAGCCAAGACAAGAATTAAGTTAACAATAACAAAAAACCCATAACCACAGAACAATGCCTCGGCCATGTAGCAGCTGATATTATTCTTCTTAATGAGCATGCAAAATACAAACAGTTCTCAAAAGGGAGAACATTATCTTTTCAGAGGCAAAAGACAAGAATTCAGTTGGATTTTTAGATGGGAACAACTGAATAGAACAGAAATATTCAATGAATGGAAGGCAGTTAGGAAACAATGATGTTGAAAAAGCATTGTTTGTTTACAATAAATGTCAAAGTACAAAGCTAAAGCCAGCTGATGGGTGTTGAAAGACAACTGAGGGGAGGGTGGGAGAGATTTGGACAATTAAATCAAAGCATATGAGTATAGGGCGGCAATTAATCTACCTGGTATTTTTATTCTCAACTTCCTTCAAGTCCGCAACTATTAACCTAGCATAAAAAGCAAGACAAATTGCCTTCATAGAAAGACTGCCTTATAAAAGAAAATTAATATATTCACACACATCCATTCAGAGACAAAATGTTAGTGGCTTCTTTCAAATTTAAGGAACCTTTCCTGATTATAAAGCCTCTTGGGATAGACACATATCTTCTATTTTTAAAAAAAATTCATAAATAACTGAGACAGAAGCTCTTCAGAACTGTGTACTTTTTTTCAGCCTTTCCCATAGGTGAAAATTCCTCTCTTTTTATTGAAGCAACACAACCACAGAAATCTTGTCTTACTACCTCTCCTGCCAGAATCACAGAATAGAATCACAGAATATTCCGAGTTGGAAGGGACCCACAAGGATCATCAAGTCCAACTCTTAACACTGTCTCCCTGACGGGAATCGAACCCGGGTCTCCCATACGACAGGTGGGGACACTTACCCTTAGGTATATTCTTATCTGAGGAGGTGAATTAGGCTATGGAAAAGAATAAAGTACACAAAAGAGAGAAACAAGAGGCCACAAATTAATGGGTACCAAACACAAGAATTGTGCGATACTTCTATCACCCAAAATTCTAGACTAGGTTTCTTTTTAAAAACATGTTCAACAAGACTTCTAATATCCTGTATTGAGTTAAATTATTCTCACAGTTCCAATGCTAACTATTTTCTTTCTGAGTTTTTATTGGAAGACTAGTAGGCTGCATCCAGTCAAATGACGAAAGCCATCTTCACACAGGGAGAAAGCCGCAAACATGAGGTATGAGCCATATCTCTGGACAGCAAAAGCTAAAAAGCTGTAAAATTGATTGATGGACATTGTAAACCAAGTTTTGTTGACAGCAGTTAGTGAAGGGCTGTTACGGTCACAAGTTGTTCTGCCACTCCATGAAAGCCAAAAGGAATCAAATTGCCATGCAACTGGAACTTACAGGCACATCTTGGTGTTCTCCAAGCAATGTTCCGGCAGAAGGCTGTTCCACCCTACAGAACTATGCTCTGTATTGCTCCATATTTTGGCCAGAGTGTCTCCTTCGAATAATTAAATCTCAGTTTTAAAAGTGACTACACATTACTAAGGGTGGGGATATTTGCCAGAATGAATCACCAAAATAAGCAACCTTAATTACTAAATAAATAATGGAGCACAACAAGCCAAGTTTCCTGATGAATTGACCTGTCTGGCCTTAACAAAAATTACACCAGATGATATTTCCACTTACATTCACAATGTACCACTCCACAGTTAGAAACTCTTAAGTTAAATTCTTAGGAGTTTCATACATGACAAGCATAATATGCCTCCATGACCACACATCTATGAAGCACTTTTTGCTTTGTATATGGAACAAAATTTTTCAGTTTAAGTAAACAAGTTCAGAGAAAAGTTATGCACATTACAACACTTCAAAAAAAAAAAAAAGACCCCCAAAACATAATAGCCACATTTTCAAAAGTATCCATTTTAGTTATTTTACTTCATACACTTACAATCCTAATTTACAGACTATAAGTAGCACCACAGTTCCAAATTAAGGCAATAATTATTCAGCAATGCTGAAGATAAGATAGATAAGAATTAGTGAACACAATTCCCAGATTAAAATAGCCGTAACTTTTCTAAACATCTTTTTTATTTGTCATTTTTTCATACAGTCCTTCTCTACTACCACAAGAAAAGGTATGTTCCTCATACTGCTACATTAATAACATTCAAGTGGTTTTGGGAAGCTGAGAAATATGGTGAACATACTGCTAGATTTGCTAAGAACTGATATCTTTGTCTTTTTCCTCATTATTGTAGGATACAACCACTGAATATTCTCTCTCCAGAAAACAAAGGATGAACTTGTAAATACAGCTATATTAAAAAAGGCACAGCATCAGAAATGTCTCATTACAATGGACAGAAGAATTATCTCTATGATGCACATATTTCTTTATATTAAGGGTGAGAAAGGATATTAATTTCAATTAGATATGAAGTACGTCATTTACGATTTCATCATGTTCACACACATCAACATCAGAAACAAGTTGCTACAGCTCAGTGGCAATGTACAACTGGGGCCACCATCCCACTGCAGACTCCACTGAAATGCAGGGAGAAAAAAAAGCCGCTAAGCTTAAAAACTTTGAATTTAAAGAATCAAGTCAAAAAAAGACTGCAAGGAAGATAAATACATTTTACTTAAAGAGCTTGAGAAAAAACTCTGTTTCAGACAATTCTGATAAATAAATTAGCAAAACCAGACCTCTTTCTGATGTGGAAGAAAGCTCCAACACCACTTTTTCATCAAAGGTACTCTCCAGTGCAGCATACATTTGATCATGGAGCATTACAGTTGCCATGCATAAGGCAGTTCTGATGCTGTATTTGATTTCTTTTTTACTGCCATTTAAAAGACAAAAAGTTATCAAAACATTTTGCTATTGCAGGTCAAAAAAAGTCAGCTATGATAGCAGACATCTACTGGTATTAATTTTATTTTTTTTTTATTTCAAGCTACGTTCAACACATTCCAGTTATCACCAGGGTCCACTGTGCTACGCTCTGCACAGACACACTAAGGCAAACATGCCTTACAACTACAGACAAAATGGACAAACAATGGGAAGAGGAGGGACCCAGAAGTGACATCTCCAAGTGATTCAGTTGTCACATGAAAGACAATTCAATTATCATGACCACTCAGCCCTATTGTTCTGACACTACCAGGAGGACAGAGTTAAAAGGTTTTGCTGCAGTGAAGCAAGTGATCATATGTATTACAGAAAGCCAACTGGAAATCAAACTGGAAAAAGGAAAGGGGGGAAAAAACCCAACAATCAAACCAAGAAAAAAAATCACAAACAATTAAAACATAGAATAAAGACACCAATTATATAGGGATGACAGGGACAGAATACCATCCACCCTATTTCTGCAAATGTTAAAACTTCTCCCTGACTTTGTACTGACTTGATTCTGACACTGCCCCCGAAAAATGGGAGAAAACAAAACAGACAGGAGTTCCCTCCTACATCTTAAATATTTCTGCACGGTCCAGATTGCATCAGACAAAGCCAACACACAGAGAAATTTTTACACCAGCCATCTTTGAAAAAAAACTCATCAGCATTGGCAAGAACACACCAGGTTCAGGTAAGTGACTGCACCTGAGCTCAGGTGCAGGAAGTACACAGGAACCTCAGCCAAGCAGAGCCCAGAGAGCCCATGGTTTCCTTTTATACCCTAGCTGTTCCCTGTATCCTGCTATGGCAGGTGACAGCCTGGAATAGACTTAATGGCAACAATAATCCTACACCACTTAAACAATGTTTACCAACAAGCCCTACTTGTTGAGTACAAAGTATTTAGATATAAACACCTGGAGAGCAGGCAAGTTCAGCAAGAAGCCCACATTCATTAACTTTACTATCCTATTTAGTTCCTAGATTAAGGGGGCTTTTCACACCAAAGTTACCTTTTGCTTTCAGGAGCTGAGCTTATACATGCCACCGCCACATTTAGAGTCATGCTTGCAGCAAACAGCCCAGCTGTTAGCTCACCACAGCTGAAAACGTTTTCCAGGAAAAAAGCTAATATTAGCTGACTTTCATCCCTCCTATGGCACTTATCTGTAGAGAGAGGAGATGTCAGACAGCATGTTTCATTTTGATAATTTGGGGGAGAGGGGAGGTTGCATTGGACAGGGACCCACTCTAATTATTATTTATCCAGTGTGCATCTGGGGTTTTTTTTATATAGAGTTCACATACTGATAAGATCCCAATAGTTATTTTCATATAACATTCTTCAAAGGAACTTTCCCATGCTCCCATTCCTGTCTGCAGTTGCTCAGTCAGGCTATGTGTTTGTGATTTTCAGAAAAGAGCCATCACGAAATAGTTTGGGTTGGAAGGCATATTTAAAGGTCACTTAGTCCAAACTCCCTGCAACAATCAGGGTCAGCTTCACCTAGATCAGGTTGCTCTGAGCCCAGTCCAACCTGACCTTGAACATTTCCAGGGATGGGGCATCTACCAGCTCTCTGGGCAACCTGTCACAGAGTTTTATCACCCTCAGTGTAAAAAATATGTATCTCGTTTATATCTAGTCTAACTCTAGTCTCTTTCAGTTTAAAACCATTACCTCTTGTCCTGTCACAACAGGCCCTGTTAAAAAGTCTCCCTCCATATTTCTTATAAGCCCCCTCTAATTACTGAAAGGCCACAAGAAGGTCTTCCTGGAGCCTTATCTTCTACAGACTGAACAAGCCCAACTCTCTCCTCTGAATCCATTTATTTCTAATACCAATGCACTGAGAACAAAAGCAACAGAGAAGTGCCATATGTTCCAGCACTATAATGATGAGGCAAAGCCAAAGGAGATAAAGCAGTGTGTGAAAGGTGAGAAAAAAACCTGGACATTTTGACTACTACTCCCCCAAAACGTACCTGCTCTGATTTCAGTAAATCCTTGGAAACTGTAAATGCATGATTTTGGGACTTACAAGAGTGTGGTGTATAACACAATGATAAGCCAGCTGAGAGGGACGCAGCATTGTCACAAATTGCACTGGTTTAAGCACGAAACAACCAAAACCAAGCATATAAACATTAGATACGTTTTATAGACACATAGATTGTGTGGTTTTTAACTGCTGGGATCATCTCCTGACTTCAAGTCAGGCTCAGCAAAACAGGATTCACTTTGTACTTTTTTTAAATGCTCCTACATTAAACAAAACACACTGTATGATCTGGATAGAGGAAACATAGGATACATCACTATTGATAGATAGCTCCTCAAATAAAGCTTAACCATTACAGAACCCTCATACTAGAGAAAGCACAGTAATTTATGAACAAAATAACTCACTATTGTGTCAAGCGTTGTTTGTACTCAAAATCAATACTCAAAAACTCAGACCCACATTGAGCAGTGAGAGGACTAAGAGAAACACCACTTAGCAGCAGGAAATACCTTCTTCTCTAAAGAAAAAGACTCACCAAATGAGTTTTCAGCTAACCTGCTTCCAATATGTAAACATAGAAAGATAATCATACTACTCTACCCACCTCTTTTTTCATTGCAACAAAAATCCATTACCTGAATCAAAATTTAGAACTGAAGCTGAAGACACTGCTGTCACCTGCTGTGAGCATAGCAAGCTTTTAAGAGCTATTTTGACACTTTGTGTAGGCTGTTCTCTCAGTTTCTTCCAATTTGAGCACTTTCTATTCTTTCATCAACAGATTTGCTGTTAACAGTCCGAAACTGGACAAGTACCAAAGAACCCTGTACAATCCATCCATCCTAGATACGCTGCATTTGGCTATGCCAGGTCTTTTTATCAACCTTTTGATAAAAAGGTTGATAAAAGATCTTTTATCTTTTATGCACCACAGAGCACTGCAAAGAAAGATATTTCTGCTGACTCAGGTGGCATCAGTTTCTGGAAACAAGCTCATCTGTCCTCATTCAGTTAGCCTTTGAAGGACAGCCGCAGAGACATTCCTGCTCACTACCGTTCTATCTCGAATTTTTCTCTTCAGTTGCTGTAAGACCCAAGTCCAAAATGAAGTATGAACAACAGACTGCTGGGGCAACACACATTTAAATTGGTGTAGGTGTCTTTTACCAGCCTATGAGTGGGACACAAAAAATTTGGATCAGTTGTGGCTGAAGTCCATCTGGATCTCAGCAACAGTGGTTCTGAGCTCCAAATTGTCATTCACTTGCACCAGATCCTCGTCCACAAGATCAGCAGCAATTTGGTTCTGAGAACGAATCCAGTGAAAAACATTTATGCTTTGCAGAAATCAATAATGTGCATTAGTACCAGTAGGTTACTGCCAAAGAACTACTCACAGGCAGACTNAGAACGAATCCAGTGAAAAACATTTATGTGCATTAGTACCAGTAGGTACTACTCACAGGCAGACCGGACTGCAGCAACCCCTGCATTCTGAGGAGCAGACAGCTCTGCTCTTTCCACTACCACTGCTACCTGGGTGAGAATCACTGACCAAGGGACAGGTGGGTGACCAGGGTGGAAAACTCCGCAGTAGCTGCAGGTAAAATGGACAAGGCCAGTAACTCAGAGCCAGCACAGAATTTTCCAAGCCTATTCCTGAGACTTTTTTGCTTCTGAAAACTCTCTAAAGATTCCTAACTCAACATCTATTTCAAGAAAACCAAACCTAATAAGTAATTAAAATCAAGTTAACTTTATCTTCTTTCCAGTCTATCACACAGTGCATCACTGTGGGAGAAATTGTCTGCACTGTATAATTTTCAGTGGCACTGAAGAGATTACCTAAGATGAGTAGTGTTCTTTTCTGCCTTACCTAGTTGTCATAAGAGAAAATATTAAAATCCCACTGCAGTTTATAGAATCAATCTTAAAGAATGATCCAATGATCAATCTTAAGGAAATTAGTAACTTACAATTCCTTCTGCTTACAAAGCAATAAAAAATTTCATTAAACTAAAACTCCAAAAAGTGTTTCACAGTCTGCCACACAAGACCAATTGTGTTTTGTACAGGAAAACATAACCAGAGAGAGAACTAGAAGGTGAGCTCTGTCATTCAGAACAGTATAGATTGACAGAATCAGAAACACTAATCTCAAAACCTGTGCAGAGTAGAAGGAGAAACCCTTGTAGATAAATCAAATTTATGCTTTTGGTCTGTAAACACCGTGGATAAAATAGTGAATGCTTTCCCGTTGGAGTCTGTTGGCTCAGATCTTATTTTAAGATCTCAAAAAAGAACATTTCTTTCTGAAATAACTGTTGACACATGCAGAATATTATAACATCCTTTTGTGAGGCTCCTTGAAACACAAAATTTCTCTTGACTCACTTGTCTTAGGTAAACTCATAGTCAAGTGCCTCCTCTGAAAAAAAATTAACAAAAAATTAAAGGCACAGGATATTGGTGTACGTGTAGCACGTGAAAGCTAGAAAAATTGCTGGAAGGTAGAGTAGTCATCTCATTCATATAGAGTGTTCTAGAACGAAAGGTACTATCACAACGTTTAAGTAAAAGATCAGGCACCTTAAGCAGCAACTAGAGAAAAAGAAAGAAAGAAGAAATCCTAACACCACACATAGACTTAAAACCAGAACTGTTTTCTCCTATCAGTACTAAAACAGGCCCCAAAAGGGTGATAACAATTCTCAGTTGCACAAGATCCTGCATCCGTGGGATCTCAATACAGGTTTGGGCAAATCCTGAGCTGGTAGGAACTGTCAACATTGTATCGTATGCAGGATGGTCACTCAGGCAAGTTTAAAATAAAACTTAGTTGTTTATAACTCCTATGACATAAGAAATGTCAGGTGACTTGAGATTAACTTCTTCTCACTAAAACATAAAGATCATTGATTTAGAACTTATCCTAGAGAACAGCGACAAATTTGGGAGATATTTTTCTTTTTTAAAGCAGCATTAAAATTTAAAGCAGCGAAAGACTGGATGAGGAACTCGTTGACACAGTCTAGGTAATGGGATGATGGGATGGGGAGTTAGGTTATAAAAAAATTAAAAAATAAAAAATGACATGACCCTGAGATTGGCTCACATGGGTAAAACATGGTGTTCATGGTACCAGGGTATGGGTTCAATCCCTGTTTGGGCATTCACTTGGGAGTTGGACTCGATGATCCTTGTGGGCCCCTCCCAACTCAGACTATTCTGCGATTCTATGATCAGGATCTTTTAAAGTCAGGTTTTAAGATCACAGGTCCTTTGCCACACCTCTGATAGCAGTGCATACCTCGGAGAAACATTTTGCCAAAACACATACATAAATTCTTAGGGATGTATTTTAATCCATGTGTCTGTTCATTGGTTATTTCTATCAAATCCCTCTTGGCAGCAACAGAACCAAAAGGATATTCATTTTTCTCTCACCCACTGTGGAGAAAATTCATCAAACACATCTATGTTAATTAGATTTAAGAGTCTGAAAAAATATTACTATTATTAATACTAGTACAGAAAAAACCAAAAGAACCCATGTGAAGCAGGTGTCTGAATACTCTCCATTAAATAAGAAAAAAGTAGATAAATAAACCAAAAGCAAACCTCCCAGCATCAGTCCATTTTTTCTATCTCAAAACCAGAAATCAAGTCTCTTGTAAGATCAAGGCATCCAAATTTTTTTGAACTACAAGCTAACAAGTTTCACATCTTTATGAAGTTGACATAGTTTTTCCTTCTATTGTAAAACCAAAACAAAAAAAGAGCAAAGCTTCTTCCACAGATTCTGCCAGAAATACTGACTTAATCAATTGGCACTTAAGAGATTACAAACTGGAGTTAAAAATTCACTATTGCCATTCCAGTGAAAATATAAGTGACTTGGGGTCAACTGAAGAAAGAACTTACATTTATTTCACTACTTTGAGATTACTGAAGACATTTGGTAATGAAAATGTGAAAGATTACAGCAATGCAGTTTTTGACAGATAATATTTCCTGTCGAGACAGAACAGAAAGAACTGTAGAGCTTCGAGATTGTAATAATTTTGTACAATTCTATGCACAAAGTACTTCTTTAAGCAAAATATTTCACCCCTGCAGCTGCTATCTCTTACATGTACTGTCATCCTTCATCTTCATCCTCCTAACTGGAAAGGAAGGAAGAAATGATAAGTCAGAGTTTTCAATCTTAAAACAAGAAAGTTTTCTACAATACAGCAGGAAGAGATAAAAGAATCCCATGCATATTATAAGTTCATGCAATTATATCAATAATAAGATACTGCAAGTTGCTTCCTTTCTCAGTTAGGCACTAAAGACATGCAGACATTTGCAAAAACGTGTTATACAACAAATAAGAATTTAAATGAGCTTTTTCTAACAGATGTCTCCCAACAGAGGTCAATGCCAGGTTGTTCCTCCTCAATCTAGATTTGCAATCTGTTTTTATCTGATTGAGAACCTTATCGTTCTGCTGGTCAAATGAATTATATATATTTTAAACACCAAGAAACTAGACTGGGTAAGACAAAGCCTTTTGTGGTGGCTGTGGTGGCTTTGATCCAAGTTTATCTCCACAGACTTCATCTGAAAGATGGAAGTTTCAGTAAAGTAAAACCTTTTGCTAAAACTAAATGCAAAGACATAAGAACTCCTATATACATGGCAGGTTCTGTGGGGTTTCTGTGTGGAAAGCAAGTGCTTGAGATTTTATTAAAAATAACAATCAAACAGAGGGAGCACCAGATAAGACTGGAACAGGATTTTAACAAGTGAGAGTAAGCATGAGAAAATCTTTTAATAGAAGCTTGCATGCTTGCAGAAAATTCACCTAGGTTAAATCTTACGAATTTTATGAATTTTCTCAAGCTAAAATAGAGATCCTTTTTAGATAAACAAAGATATAACAGTCTTTCCATTCTCACACACACTGCCTGTTCTACAGCCATACCAAGTATTGCTTTATAAGAGGAAACACTCACATTCTCCCCTTTCATCAATAGATTACAACACCTCTGCAGTCTTAGAACTATCTCCAGAAACAGTAAAAACTAATCTAATAGGGACCTTGACAGGCTGGAGAGATGGGCAGGCTCCAACAGTATGAGGTTTAACAAGACTAAGTGCCGGGTTCTTCACTTCGGCCATAACAACCCCATGCACCGCTATCGGCTGGGGGAGGAGTGGCTCGAGACTAGTGAAGTGGAGAGAGACTTAGGTGTACTGATCGATAGGAAACTCAATATGAGCCAGCAGTGTGCCCAGGTGGCTAAGAAGGCCAATGGCATCCTGGCCTGCATCAGGAACAGTGTGGTCAGTCGGACCAGGGAGGTNGGGTGTTAGATGGTGAGTTGGACTAGATGATCCTTGTGGGTCCCTTCCAACTCATAATATGCTGTGATTCTGTGATTCTGTAATTTTGAACAGCGTGAAAACCACAGACCAGCAAAATTTTGTAAATTCAGGCTGACTAAAATAGTAATTAGGATTTTAGGTACTTCTTGTGTACTTCTTAGGTACTTCTTGTGACAGTGTCTGAACAGGCAGTTTTGGAGCTCATGCAGCACTTAGGAAAGCCAGGTCCGCAAAACACTGCAGTCTGAAGGAAAAAAGAAGCAACCAGAATTCTTGTCCTTATATTTTGAATTTGCTCTTTCGTAGTTCTGAGCAGACTTGTAACTTGTCAGACATAACCACTAGATTCAAAAGACTCTTTTGCATCTAATGTGTCCTTAGTCAAATCTGATTTATCACACTGAACTTACATTTTTTCATATTTTTTGTCATGCTTCTCTTTCATTCATATATATTTCAGTAGTTCTATAAAATATGTATATACATATTCACATATATAAAAACTGCATATACGTACTACAAGACGCTTCTCTTACATACTTTTCCCTTTTGCATCAAATTGAAAATGGTAGTCTTTGAAGAATGAAGTTGTATCAAGATAAACCTAATGGGTACTAGGTACTCTGAAGCACTAAACCACTCTACATGCTGGGACCTCTTCACTATGAGATATGCCATAAAATGTAATTAAATATCTAATGCAGTCATCTAGTACTTATGAGGTTTATTAATTTACAGTAATGTAGCTTTTGTTCAGCAACTGCCATCAGCTCTGCTCAGTTCAGGATCAGAGCAGAGCACCATGACTTGCCTAACACCAATCATGCACCCTCCAAGCACTGTGTGATCGCCAACTTCAACTTTGGGTCCACATTTAGGTTTAAAGAGGAACAAGAGGGTAAACAAGGATTGTGTGTCACAGAATCACAGAATCAATTAGGTTGGAAAAGGCCTCTGAGATCTTCTGGTCCAACCTCTGACTGAACACCACCATGTGAACTATGGCACAAAGTGTCACATTCAATCTTCCCTTAAACACCTTCACAGATGATGACTCCCATCACCTTCCTGGGCAGCCCATTCCAAAGTTTAATCACTCTTTCTGGGAGGAATTTCCTCCAAACCTCCCATCTAAACCTCCCTTGATACAGCATAAGACTGTGACCTCTCGTTCTGTAACTGGTTGCCTGGTAGACCGGCCCCCACCTGGCTACAACCTCCGTTGAAGCAGTTGTGGAGCGATAAGGTCTCCCCTGAGCCTCCTCTTCTCCAGGCTAAACTCCAGCTTTCTCAGCGGCTCCTCATAGGCTTTGTGCTCCGGACACTTCACCAGCTCTGTTGCCATTCTCTGGAATCACTCCAGAACCCCAATATCTTTGTTGTAACGAGGAGCCCAGAACTGGACACGGGACTTGAGGTGTGGCCTCACCAGTGCTCAGAACAGGGGGACAATCACTGCCCTGGTCCTGCTGGCCACACTATTCCCGATAGGATTCCACTGACTCTCTTTCTGGGCCACCTGGACACGCTGCTGGCTTATGTTCAGCCGCGGTCGACCAGCATCCCCCAGGTCCCTTTGGGCTGTGCCAGGCGATGGAAT
>WEKX01023879.1:7775-18383 GCA_013390025.1 Pitta sordida | reverse complement strand
ATGCCATAAAATGTAATTAAATATCTAATGCAGTCATCTAGTACTTATGAGGTTTATTAATTTACAGTAATGTAGCTTTTGTTCAGCAACTGCCATCAGCTCTGCTCAGTTCAGGATCAGAGCAGAGCACCATGACTTGCCTAACACCAATCATGCACCCTCCAAGCACTGTGTGATCGCCAACTTCAACTTTGGGTCCACATTTAGGTTTAAAGAGGAACAAGAGGGTAAACAAGGATTGTGTGTCACAGAATCACAGAATCAATTAGGTTGGAAAAGGCCTCTGAGATCTTCTGGTCCAACCTCTGACTGAACACCACCATGTGAACTATGGCACAAAGTGTCACATTCAATCTTCCCTTAAACACCTTCACAGATGATGACTCCCATCACCTTCCTGGGCAGCCCATTCCAAAGTTTAATCACTCTTTCTGGGAGGAATTTCCTCCAAACCTCCCATCTAAACCTCCCTTGATACAGCATAAGACTGTGACCTCTCGTTCTGTAACTGGTTGCCTGGTAGACCGGCCCCCACCTGGCTACAACCTCCGTTGAAGCAGTTGTGGAGCGATAAGGTCTCCCCTGAGCCTCCTCTTCTCCAGGCTAAACTCCAGCTTTCTCAGCGGCTCCTCATAGGCTTTGTGCTCCAGACACTTCACCAGCTCTGTTGCCATTCTCTGGAATCACTCCAGAACCCCAATATCTTTGTTGTAACGAGGAGCCCAGAACTGGACACGGGACTTGAGGTGTGGCCTCACCAGTGCTCAGAACAGGGGGACAATCACTGCCCTGGTCCTGCTGGCCACACTATTCCCGATAGGATTCCACTGACTCTCTTTCTGGGCCACCTGGACACGCTGCTGGCTTATGTTCAGCCGCGGTCGACCAGCATCCCCCAGGTCCCTTTGGGCTGTGCCAGGCGATGGAATCCCCGTGCTGCGGAAGGACGACCATGCTGATGTCAGACTCCTCCAGCCAAGGGACAGCGAGGTGGCCCCGCAGCACCCGGGCAGCACAGCCGCAGCACAGCCGCGGCCGCAGGGCCACTTCGGGAGCGGGGGCACAGCACACGCTGCACGGCTTTAAAGCAAGGCCTCGGCAAAGGAAGGAGACGGCGCTGAGCCCCGCCGAGGAGCCGGGGACGGAGGCCGGGCCCCGGGAGAGCGCTGCAGCCCGGCGGAGGGGCGCCGGCAGCCCGCGTGGGGATTCCCTGGGAGGAGAAGAAGGTAGAGGTGGAGGAGAATGATGAGGCAGTGGGCAGAGCAAACACGCACCTTCCCCGTGCAGGCAGGGCAGCGGCGGCAACGGCACAACCCCGGCTCCCGGCCGGCTGCGGACGGGGGAAGGAGGAGCCCCCGGGGCGGAGGGGGCGGGAGCGCTGCAGTTCCCGGCCGGGACGCCTCGCAGCCCGCCCCGGGGCCAGATGGGCACCGCCCGGGTACTGAAAATTTTCATCCTCCTCCGTCCCCAGCTCCTCCAGGGGAGTGAGACATTCGGTGCGAGGAGCTGTGAGGGTGGTGTGGCACTGGACCAGGCTACCCAGAGAAATTTTGGGTGCCCCATCTCTGGAAGTGTTGAAGTCCAGGTTAGATGGGGCTCTGAGCAAGGCGGTCTAGTGGAACGTGTCCCGACCTATGGCAGGGGAGTTGGAACTAGATGGTCTTTAAGGTCTGTTCCAACCCAAACATTTCTATAATTCTATGATGACTCTATGATTGTAGTTTTTATAGAGGAGGTGTGATAGTGATGCAAGGGCACACGGAAAATAAACAGAGCATGCAGAGCCTTTCCTGCTGCCTGCACGGTGGCAGCATCCTTCTCCTGACTGCTTCAGAGCACGGCTATTCTTGTTTGTGTAGTCTATTGATGGTTTCCAGCTGTCTGGAAGCCTTTGCTGCCTTTATGCTGCTGGGAACTGTGGTAGGACCACCCTCCTCAGATGGTGGCCGCCTGCACAAGTACCATTGCACTCACTTGAATAAAGGTGTGTTTATAAAAACACGTAGGTAAATTAATGCAATTTCTTCTGTAGATAAAAATCTTAATTTACAAACATGGGTCTTAATCTGCAAACACTTGAATTAAAGCTCTTATTTGATTCCGCCGAAATCAATGGGACTACCCAAGTGCTTAGAGGTGTTTTTAGGATCAAAGCCCTTGGTACATTTCCAAAAAGCTGCTTTAGCAGGAAGACAGTGAAAAATTTCCCTCTAATACTCGACACAGTCTTCCAATATTCATGAACTTTCTGCCTCAATGAAAGGACTGTTATACTAATGAGCATTATGGGTGTGTACCTTTAGGAGGGATTTAAACCACATTATTATAAGATAGTGTCTGTTCCTGCCAACCTGACTCCTCCACCCGTTTATTGCGGGTGACTCATTTATATTTTTGCACTTGTATTTTTCTGCGCAGAATCTGAACGGTTTGTCCTCTGCAATTACAGATCAGGAAGCATGCTATGCTGCTGGGATGCAACAATATTTCTCCAACTGCCTTAGTCCTTTCAGAGTCCCCTTCCATGGAGGGCAACAAAACAAATGTTTCAATAAAAATGTTACACAAGTAAAAGTCCGTCAGGCATTCTTCTGTCTAGCCACCTCTTTCCTACACATTCTCTATATTCTTTATATATAGTGCCCTATAAGCTGGAAGCATCCATCTGCTACTGAAAGAGATTATAAACAATAATTAGTTATGTGTCTCTGAAAGTCATGCAAGAAAACATTCTATCCTCAAAGGTTGGCTGTTGCATCTACAACACCTTGAACTTCACAACCTTTCCTTTTTGCGTCCAATGAGAACATAGGACAGGTCTGCACAAACAAAGTCATGTAAAACTGTACTGGTAGTATCTGAATTTAGGATTTTGGTTGATTTCTGGGAGTGATTTCATTTGCTCCTTTTACAACTAAATCACTTCCCCCAACTGGTTTCCCATTATTTTCTCCTTAATTAGCTCCCTTTGTTAATCCTACCAAAGCCAAGAAGTCAAAAGGGTGACTGATAATAGATCATCTTCTTTCTCCTTCATCAAATAGTCAGAAGGATGGAAATATCTTGGTGTGCCTCTCATTAATCCCATGTTAGAGGGTAGAAAGCACACTGCTCCTTTCTCCTGTTGTTCTTGCCAGAGAAGTGATAAGAACAAGTAAAGAAAAATCATAGAGCTCCATGCCTCAAGCCTCTGCAGCCAGCAACATGTACATCTGTTTACAGGTTTGACACACATCAATACCCACTTAGCCCTGTGAAAGGTATTTCCATTACACCCACCTCTTACATGTTTTTATCCTATTTTGCATTATTCACCAAATACATAGGGGGTTTTTTCCTTTAGTTTGCAGCTTCAGGACTTTCAGATTGCTTGTTTTTCCCTCCTTGGGACTGTAATTGTAACTCAGGGAAAGGCAGCACAGCTGACAAGGCCTGTGCTCAGTTCCCAAACTTTATAGCTACTATGCTGAGCAAAATCCTAGCCCCACCATCCAGAAATCACCAGTGTCACACAACTTGGATACTCCTGAACTCATAAAGATTGTCAGGTGCTTAAAATCCACTTTAGTACAGTGGTGAGTGTCCCTGTCTGGCACATGGGAGACTGGGGGTTTGATTCCCACTTGGGAGGCAGTGGTGCCATTTAAGAGTTGGACTCGATGATCCTTGTGGGTCCCTTCCAACTCAGAATATTCTGTGATTCTGTGTGCTTGAAGGTCCCTGTATGGATGTATCTTTACAAGAATGTATACCAGTAGAAAGTGTCAGAGTCAGTAACAATATTGATGAAGGGGATTTGAGATATATATATACAGTTATACCCCCTTGTTCACGAGGAAGGGGACAGGCCAGGGGTCTTGCAGAAAGCCAAACTCGCAAAGAAGTGCAGGTCGTTAATATGCATGCAGGCCACGCCCATTGCTCCAGCCCCCGGCACTCCAGAGCGCTGCAGACGATTTTTTGCTTCTCCCCTCGGACTGTCAACACAGGCGAGCAAAGGGAACTGTTTCTGAGCCCCCTCTGACTCAGGAGACAACCCCTCCCCACCGAGAATCTGTTGGCTTCTCCGGGCTGCTGCGGTCGCGCTCCACAGCACAAACCCCGCGCCGCGGCTTCCCCACCCCGACGCGCGTGCCCACGGCATCCCGGCATGGCATCTCGGGTCGCCGGGTCTGCTGTGGGGCCGGGCTGCTGGCCTGTCGGAGCTGCTGCGGGGTGGGGGATGCTGTGGGGCCCAGCCACAGGCCCGCCGTGGCTGCCGCAGGCCACTAAACACAGGGTTAGCCGGAGAAACTGCGCGCCCTCCCTGCGTGCCCTCCCCGGGGGCGGGCGCATCCCGCCTCACAGGGAGAGCCAGCACCGCCCCTCGGCAAAGCAGAGGCACAGCGCATGCGTGCTCTGGGGAACCTCGCAGACCCTGGAAGCCAGACTGCAAAAAAATTGCTTCGCAAATGGGTGGGGTCGTAAAGGAGAAGTCCCGATGCAGCGGGGACTCACTGTATATATGAATGTCAAAAATAATTTGAATTATCTGATTGTAACTTGATGCTTCAAGGAATAAGCTGGTATCTAACTCCTGGAAAGGAGAATTCAACCTAAAGTGTGGACTGAGGACACTTCTTACTACTGGATTTTTTTTTCAGTTTCTATTCTACAGTGCATATCAAGCAACTGGTGGAGTGCTCTGTTAGACATAGGATACTGCCTGAACAGATCCTGAATCTCTTCCGATAGCACAGTCACACAGTCCCATGCTTTTCCCTGCACAGAATGGGGATGACAGATGATGCCATTACACTTTGCTGTGCTTTTCTGCTCTCTTTAGACTGTTTCTGGAGCAAGGACAGCTTTGGTGGAGCTCCAAACTTTGTTGAAGTCTCTAAAATGTGACTTTATTAGAATAATAAGAAGAAATCACAAGCATATTCACATACTAATTATTATGCAAACTGAGGAGGGGGAGGAAGAAAGTACAAGATTCCTTTGAAAGGCTGCCAGCACAGGTCCAAATACAAGAGGTGTTTGAAGTAGGGGCACACTGTACCAGGATGAAGGAATTACCAATATGCCAGTTACCCTTGTGAAGAAGTATGCTCTCAGTTTTCACTTTATGACATTTATTTACTTTAGTAAAGCATTTTTATTTTTTGACTCAGTCTCCAAAAAGTCTCCTCTAGGTCCACACTGGATTTTACTACAACTAGAAGAGGTTTTCTTCATTTGAAGTTTTCATTTGTTGCTTTGCACTGCAGGTAGATAAACAGGGATTGTTAATTAATGCAAATTTTAGCTTTTGCTTCCTTTTCTTTTACAGTTAAAGGAGCTGAAAAGAAATATTCCTAATTTTTGAAGATTCACAGAATATTATGAGTTGGAAGGGACCCATAAGGGTCATCTAGTCCAACTCACCATCTAACGCCCAAATCATTGCCATTCAGTTCTTTCTAGGAAGAAGGGTTTACGCTTGACCCTGACTTACATGTCTCCATTTATGCAACGTAGCAGAAAATAAATGTGCATAGAATGGGGAAAACATAAAGACCATTTTCTTACAGGGGCAATGGATTTGCCATGCCACAGAGAGAGGTTTTGTAAGAATTGGTGGAATATTTTCCCACTTGAATCTCTTTATAAACTGTGTGAGTTGTGCTGCCATGAGTGGAGAACTGAACATGGATACCTGATGTAAAAACAGAGGTGCAAGGAGCCCCCTCTGTGCACTCTTATGGTTCTCCAGTCATCAGGTAGGAATAGGTACAGCAATGTACACAGGTCTGCCTCCACTCCTGTGTTTACAAAGCAAAGGTATTTGAATGTCTGTCATCAATTTTCATATTAAAATTACATTAAAGACACGTTAAATATTGCTCCAAATAGCTTTCCTTATAAGGAAGTAATTAAATTATAAATAGTTTCTCTCATCAACTCTCTCCACTACAGCTAAGTACCTTTATTCTTCTCAATAATTTTGTGAGGATGAAATCTAGGTTCAACATACTCAAAATCCAGGTTTGACGTATTCAACTCATATTTGTCCCAAACAATTTTAAATCCATGAATACTTTTAAAAATGCAGATAGAATACATCCTTTATTTGTGGACACTGCTGTGTACCTATACAGTCCTTTCTTAGTAACATTACGGCACATTTACTGTAATGGTGAGTTCTAAGTTCAAAGGATATCAATTGCAACCCTACTAACCTGTATGAAAACAGATACACCCTGAACAAATTGGGCTGAATTGAACTGTATTGAAGAGTCACAGTATTCATAGTATAGATAAGGCTGGAAAGGACCTCAAAGATCATCTAGTCCAACCTATAGTCCAACTAACGCATCATCTGCATCTAGATCATATCGCTCAACACCTCCATCCCTGGACGTGTTCTAGGCCAGGCTGGGGGGCTTTGAGCAACCCGATCTAGTGAAAGGTGTCCTTCCCATGGAAGAGGGATTGGAACTAGATGATCTTTAAGGGTCCTTCCAACCCAAACCATTCTATGATTCTGTAATTCTACGAACACATTACAGACTGTGTTCATAGAGAATGAGACAATAACATCTCCATCAACAGAAGCAGATAGGAGATTGAGCAGGAGTGTGACTTCTCTCCGTAACAATGGTTCAGCCAGCCATTTTACTGGGGAGTGTTCTTGGCATGGCAGATACTAGACAGATGAACAGGTACTGAGTGCTAAAATAGCTTATCATCTGACCCGAAAGTGAGAGGTGTGTTATTTTGTGACAGGTTTGGAATGCAGACACAACTGTCCACTCAGTGTGTGGATTTATTCTTTGAGACCCAGCTTCACCAATATCCCATTCTAGGTTTAACTACAAGACTCTGAACAGGCTGCTCAAGTCAAGCAGAGATAATGTAGCATTCATAATTTAAACTTGAAAAAAAATTGTAATTCTCCAAAGAGTCAATGTGTTACTACCAAAACTAACTAAAATTTTGGAGTCCTGATCCTCTACGGTATATACAGTTGGCCCTCTTGCACTTTGCGCTCCCCATATTGCGGCTTCAGATCTTAGCGGCATGATTTTTTAGCGATGTAGGAGACCCGTTTTGCAACTGCGCATGTGCAACCTGCCGTGGCAGCGGCGGCTGTCCAGGTGGCAGAACGGGTGGCGGTGGGGGCGTGGACAGCAGCGGGGGCTGCACGGGCGGCGGCAGTGATGCAGGGGGTGGTGGCAGGGGTGGCCATGGCGGCTGCAGTGGCAGCCGTGGCGACCATGGTGGTGGCCGCGGCACAGCCGCCATTCAACACAGAAGTAGAGCATCGCGGACCTCGATTAAGACCGCGGGTCTGCGATATAGAAGACCCGACTGTATTTAGAAGATGGTATAATTCTTACTCAAATTTTCAAAGTATCTCTGATCACAGTGTGAAAGGTTTGATAAACATGCTGAAAAGCAAAAAGTTGATACGCTGACAGCTTCTGCAATATTGTTTCTTTAAGGACAGATACAGCATTTCTTAGAAGAGCCAGAGCCGAACAAGTCTGTGAATTTTCAGAATCTGCATTAAAAGTCCCACCAGGAAAGGCTGAAGTAAAATTCCATATAGCTGTTAGCGGCTGAATGTGTGTTATAAAAAGCACAGACAGGCAGAGAAGCAGAGAAAAATTGATGATTTCTACTGCCAGCGTTGTTACAAAAATCAAACCATGAATTGGGCAAAGTCACATGGCTGAGCACCTGTAACCAATTTGTGAGATGATAAAAGAAGACTCGCTGATAGCTCTTCTGTGGGTATAATTTTTTTGCTTCAGCTTTTTTTTTTTTTTTTAGTAAAACCGCTGAGAAGCTGAAAAAGCTGGAAAGCTTGTACTCTTCCAACATATGGGGAAAAAAGAAGAAAGATTTAGACTTGCTGGTTCTAAAGTCCTAAGAGACATTGTGATTGGAATTATTGAATTCAATAACTAGCAGAAATGCTTTTGCCTAATAAATAAGTTACCATAATTAAATGTGCTTTAAAGTCAAAATGGTTTTGCTAATCTTTGTTCTGATTTGCCTAATATATTTTTCTTTTAAAGAACAGCTAATTTTATGCATTCATAATGAATTCTCAATTTACATTGAAAAGCAAGTTGAAACAAAAAAGCTATAAACTGAATCAGCTGGTAAATACATACTTATTTACTATTTTAACATAACAGAATGGGAAAACTAAAATATACAAAATGGAAGCTTTGTAATGATGTAAATATGAAAATAGTCTGTACTCTTGCAGAAGAAAAAGTAAAAAATTAATGTAAAGATTAAATAAAATGTTAGTCAGAAAATCATCTTGTTTACCAGTAATGAAAACTAATTTTCTTTAGGAAAATATCTGAGCTTATGCAAAACAAGGTGAAAGCTGATGATGTAAAGACAGATTTCTTGCCGCTGTTTTGATTATAGTCAATAATTTAGGCTGACTGGTTCTCAGGGAAGGTTTTCCTATGCGATGCAGCTCTGACCGTGAAGATTCACTAGAACTGTTCCTGAAGCTTTGGCTCACTAATATGAAAGTGGCACAGCTGGCCAGGTCAAGACAGGGTTCTTCATTCAGGCTCTGGTCTGAGCAGGAGTTATGCCACTCCCTTCACCATCTGAGACTTTCCCCAAGTCAGCATTAACTCAGTTGGCACTGAGGGGTAGTCAAGAAGGAACCATATTCTCTGCTTCTCTGCCTTTCACAGGAGACTCTTCTGTTAGTTCTATGGTATTGAAAATTATAGGGATGAATGATGAAAACTGAACTCTGGGCTGTTTTACATTCTTTCAGTACCATTTACTGTGATGGTTGTTGACTTCTCCCCACCACTATATTTAGAAAGTGGAGTAGGAAGGAGATGAGCATCAGTATTATGGGTTATGACACAAAAACATCAAAAAGAAAGTCTGTTCTCATTTCTTTTTTGTATCCTCTGGGGAGTTGCAGTGTTTAGAGAAAGCTCCTGTTCCACTGCAGGAGCTCAGGAAAATGGGCACCAAACTTTGTTTACACTGTAGGACTACATGTGGCCTTACAAGGTGGGTGGGTAACTAGGACACAGAACTTTCTCCTCCACTGAGCTTAGTTTCCCACCACTAGATAAGCTTCAAGTAGGTTGTCTGGTGGAATTATTGTTCCTTATACGTCAGCACTTGGATTAAAAATAGAAAAATATTAGAAGCTTCCTCTGCATTCAGCAAATCAACAAAAGTCCATGGGAAATTAAAAAAAAGAGCATAATGCCCCAGAAGAAATCTAAATGAATTAAAGTCACCCCCTACAGAGAACTTGGGCTCTGTTTATTTTCAGCAAACTATGACAGGTTTTTCAATATTTTTCTGGAAGTTTTTCATAAGTATTCCTACTTCCTCTCCCTCCAAGCCAAGGCTGAACTGCCATGCTGGAGGAATTCTTTGGACCTGACCCTCAGCCATGAGATGGAGGCCCTCAGCCCCAGTCCAACTACAACGTTTTACAGATCTATTACATTTACAGATTTTAAGCTGCAATGTGAATTAAGAACCTCAAGAGCTACACCATAAAAACATTTGATATTAAAGGAGTTAGAGTTAGTGAAAGCTTGGCATCTTCCAATCATGGAAAATAAATGAAAAGTTGTCTCAATAGGCAACAGCACATCTCATCTGCAAAGCCTCTGTTGCATGCCCATGGACAGATAATCCAGACCCTTCCAACACAGAACCCTAATCATTACCTTCTGCCACCCTCCCAGCACCTCATGTGGGCAGCATGACCTGTGCAGGGTCAACCCTGAAGATCCTGCATCTGTTCTGCTGTAGTAAACATTCTAGGGGTGAGCAGACAGCAAAAGCTATGACTGGCACCATCTGCAAGAAGTAACACAGACCTCTGATGTACTGGGAAGTTCACAGGTTCACAGGTTATTCTGAGTTGGAAGGGACTCACAGGATCATCTAGTCCAACTTCCAAGTGAACGCCCACCCAGGGATCAGACCCACAAGCGTGGAACCATGGGCACCACGCTCCATCCATCCAAGCCTCCCACCATCTAGACCATGTCACTGAGCTCCTCATCCAGTCTTCTCTTAAACACCTTCAGGGATGGCGACTCCACCACCTCCGTGGGCAGACCATTCCACTGAGGGATCACTCTCTCTGTGAGAAACCTCTTCCTAACATCCAGTCTAAACCTCCCTGTAGGTAGTTTAAGGCCATGTCCTCTTGTTCTGGTATCATCAGCCTGAGAGAAGATTCACACTCACCTTGTGTGCAACGGAGAGTGTCTCCCAGAGTATGACACCAACACAGAATCACAGAATCAGTAAGGTTGGAAAAGACCATAGAGGTCATCAAGTCCAACCTATCACCTATTACCTAACCAAGCCAAACCTGTTACCTAACCTGTTGCCATTCTGCTACCAACACACTATCCTACCTATAACACACTACCCTAATTATCAGGTCATGCCACCAAGTACATCATCCAACCTTTTCTTAAACACCTCTAGGGACGGTGACTCCACCACCTCCTTGGGCGGCCCATTCCACTGAGAGATCACCCTCTCTGTGAAAAAGTTCCTTCTAATGTCCAGCCTAATCTCCCCTGATGCAGTTTAAGACTGTGTCCTCTTGTT
>WEKX01023878.1:6645-21615 GCA_013390025.1 Pitta sordida | reverse complement strand
GGCCACAGCTGCTGGCTCTCCAGGGCTCCAGCGGGGCGGGATGTTCTGGGGTCGCGGTTGCTGGCTCGGTGGGGCTACCGCGGGGCTATAAACGCCAGGCTTATCCGGAGAAACTGTACACCCTCCCTGCATGCTCTCCCCAGGGGGTGGGCCCATCCCGCCTCACAGGGAGAGCCAGCACCGCCCCTCGGCCAAGCAGAGGCACAGCGCATGTGTGGGCTATGTCACAGATCCCAGAAGCTGGACTGCGAAAAAATTGCTTCGCAAATGGGTGAGGTCGTGAAGGAGAAGTTATGATACAGAGAGGATTCATTGTATTTCCATATCTGTCTTCGTTTCTTTAATCAATCAGCTATTTTCATTATAGAGTGATCCTCTGCATAGTCGCGATCCGTAATTTGCAGGATCCACATACTCGCTGTTGATCTTCCAGTGAGTTGTGGGACCTGGCGCAACCCCAGTCTGCATGGCCCCGGCACCCCCCTGCTCGTGGAGCGCCGGCTCCCCTCGCTCACGTGGCCCGCAGCGCCAGTCACCCCTGCTCACATGGCACACAGAACTGGCACCCTCCACTCGCCCCCCGCCTCAGCTCTCACCCCCCACCCTGGCAGAGCACAGCCAGATATCTGAAACAAGCCCCACTCTCAGGACCATCCTCCAGACCTTATTAGTGGAGGGGGAGTGGCTATGGGTGCGATGTACTTGACTACTTAGTGGGTTCGCCATCTTCACGGACCCAACAGCCCGCGAGTAATGGGAGATCACTGTATTAAAAGCACTAGGTAACAGATCAGTGACCTTCTTAGCAACACAGAACTTCTGTGTTTCTTTTCCTCCCCCTCCCATTTTGCTTTCTTGTGCATGAATGTGTCTTTAATGAAGATATCAAAGCAGAAAGTTTACTGGCTAACTTCAGCCATTTTCTTTGTAAAATATTTATGTTTTGTATCACCTGATTCTGCAAGCCATAGATGACCAATTACTCACTTTCTCAACAATTCATTCTAGATCAGACCTTAAATCTCTTTGATAAATCACCAAGCCCTTGAAATTTCAAATTTTGACAGTTACAATGCTAACTTATTTTCCAGGTAGACAAAGAACCTAGTAGTCATATAACTTACAATTAAATGCCATCAAAGTTATGTTATGTTTTTATGTCTCTGAAAATTAGATGATAGATAAGGAGGGGGAAAAGTAGGTCATTTGAACCATTCGGGTTGGCCAGAAAATTGGCCAATAAATGGGGATAAAAGCCAACAGACTATCCCAGCTTCTAGTTGCTTAGGCTGTCAACAGGCCTCCAGTCTTGTATGGTAATAAGCACCCAGCTCACTCCCAGGACTATGAGCTGTACAAACAAAGAGATAATCTTGTCATGGATCAAGGAGAATATTTTATGTATGTCAGGGTAGTGAGGATAGACTATAATTGAAGTTAGACTCTAGTGAATTTGAATTAAACTAAAAGGGAGGATATTTGTGGATGTGGGGAGAGAATTATAGTACAACTGTGAAAATGTTTGATGTGCAGAAATTCCTGCAAATATGCCGAGTTATTTCTTCAAACTTCACATTAATTATTTGTCAGTGTGAGCAAGCAGATTCAAGACTGAGTCAGAAGGTACAACAGTGTCTAGAAGAAACAATATTGAAGTGGTTACTTGGGGTTATTCTTTACTCCCCATGTTTGAGAACAAATTTTTTTTGCTGTAGTTCATGATCTTTATTTTACAAATATCAAATCAAATATAGGTTGAATAATAGATTCTTCACCCAGAGGATGGTTGGGTTGGCACAGGATCCCCAGGGCAATGGTCACAGCACAAGCCTGACAGAGTTCAAGAAGCTTTTGGACAATAATCTTGGGTACACAGAGTGAGTCTTGGAGATGATTCTGTGCAGGACCAGGAGTTGGACTTGATGATCCTTGTGGGTTCCTTTCAACTCAGCATATTTTGTTATTCTGTGATTCTGTAATTGTTTGAAGGCAGAAGTAACATGTGTAGAGAGATATGACATTATGTACACACATGACTGTAGCAGTTCCTAAAGAATTCATTTTACGTGTTAAAACTTCCTTGATGACACATTAGGCAAAAAATTAACATCTCAAGGAAAAGATGTTGTACTTTGAACTTCATTCATGCTAAGATAAGTTATGTGAACAAGGAATTTTCTTAGTCTAGGACAGGTCAAATTAAGAAGCTGAGCACTTAGAATAAAAGAGGGATAGAAATTAAGTATAAAACATAGGCTCTTCATCAGTAAGGACAAAAATTACTGTTTAAAAAAATTAATAGCCATCTCCTTTGATTGTTACCTCCATCAGTGTTTACTGAGGCAAAAAAACAGATTAATTTTGTGTTTCAGCAGCACAGGCCCAATCAATTATCTGATGATACCTCCTATACCTCACAAAATGAGTAGTTCTCATTGACACTTATAACCAATGGTTATTTCACATGAAATTTTTTCCCAGGCAAATTACCCAGCTTAAAAGTTCACTCAGCCTCTGCAAGAACATCAATACTGTGACTTGCATAAGCTTGTAAAGAGAAATCTGGGTTATCTGGTATGTGAGAAATAATTCATTTCTGAACTGTCTGAATTGTGAATAATAAACAATCCATTTTTTGATCCAGTTTGTGTTACTTTCCAAGTCAGTAGTTATGGTCTTAACCAGCCATTGCTTTTACAGAGTTCTAGTCTGGTTTATTGTGTGCTCTTTATAAATCAGAGATGGCATGTAGTCTGACTAACGGAACCACTGAAGCAGAGGCAAAAGGAAGCAACTATATGTGTTTATGCTAATCTCTTTAGAGACCAGGATTAGTTGGATTAAACAAGCAACCATTCAAGTACAATCTTTTCCTCACCCAGGGACAACTAATAATCTGACTAGAAATGCTAGAGCATTAAAAGGAAAGCCAAAATAACTCTTTAATAACAAAGAATGTGTTTCTACTGCATAAAATCACTTCCCATGTGGAAACCAAATAATTTTAGCAGTTTAGAGCAAGATTTAAAGTGTGACTAACAAATTGACACATAGCAAATAGGGTAAAATTTTAAATATACTTCATACAGCAAATAAAAATTCCCCCTGCAAATGAAATGCTGAAAAAAAATGAAAGATGATGAAGTGTCAGCTAGAATGATATGTCACAAGTGCAATAAAATAATTTAAAAGCTATCTGTACAAATGATGGATCTGTATGTCCAAGTACTCACAATTTAAAATCATACCTATTAAACAAAAATGCTTTGCTTCCTTTAATGACTAGCTAACTAAGTTTAAAACTCTTTAGTCCAACAGAATCTAAAGCAGTATAAACGGCTCCTAAATGGGGACATTACAATTGTATTCCCTTTTCAAGAGAATACTACTAACTAGAGTTAACAGAAAGAGAGGGTTGACTTTATAAAATAATTCATCCTCCAAGGCAAAGTTTAATTCAACTTATGTATTTATTTATGTTAAAAGTGGTTAGGGTGATCTAATGATTCCTAGCAGCTGTAGCATTTTACTCTTGTATTTTTTTCCCATTCACCCTTGGATAGTCTATTCAATTCACTGGAATACTTTTTTTCATCTAAGCAAATATCTAGAACTGTATTTGCTTTGAAAATAACTTATGATGAACATTTATTATTATTATTACTATTTGGACCATTTCCGTTCCTAGAATATATACCAGAGTAAAAGCAGGCTCTGGGTTTATTTTATGCATTACACACCCAGATACTTCCTAACTACAACTTTTAGGGCCAAATTCCAAGACCTTGAGCCAAAAATTAACTGTAATATAAAATTGGAAAGTATGACTCAAGCCAAGGTTTCACTTATTGTAAAGGATTCTTTATTATAACTTCTGAAACAACAAGCTAAAATGTCATGAGATATCTTGAGCAGGAAGGGATCCACAAAGAATAAAATAAAACAGTGCCATATTCCTAATTAAGACTTCAAAACTTCCATTGTTACATCTTTCCAAGACTGAGTAAAATAGAAGTTGTATATACAACTGGCCAAAATACTGTTTCATTCAAATACACTCCACCTTATTGTATTTAGAAATCTAAATTCAAAGTCTGAAGGTTTCTTGGGATTGGCATGGCCTCCCATGGGGTGCAAGTGTATGCTTATGTATACCTATGCATGCATGTGTTTGCATAGTTAAAAGCAGTAGCTACCTTTCATATCAATTAAATTTCTATTTCGTTGTCAAAATTATGATCAAGATATTTAATAATAACAAAGCATGGCTTAAACTAAAGAATGGGAATAGTTTTAGCAGCAAATCTGAAGTGGAAAAAAGTTGAACATAGTGGTTTGCTTTAAATGGAATTTCATGTTATACACAGGACAAACTCTGGAGATGCAGTTTTGTATATGACATTTCAATATCTGGTATTACAATTTCCTAGTTTCTCCTTTACAAGAATGGGATTTTTCAGATTGCAACTGACAATTTCAAAATTGAGCTAAACACCAGGATGGCAACTGTGACACTTGTTTTCAGGATTAAATCATCTATTTCCTCAATATTTTAAATTTCCAATTATTCTTAGATGTTCTCTTACATAGCAATTCCACATTTCTGTATTAAAACCAATGAAAGCCTGAGAAGCATAAGTTTGTTTCCTACTCAATACATTTTATAACTGGTTAAAACTGCTCAGGCATAGAAAGAATTTTAACCGGGGCTTGGAGGGAAAGAGAAACAACTGCTTGTTGAGGGCAGAGAATGATAGGAACTGCCTCTCTTCATGTTATGAAGACTATGTAGAGAATGAATATAGATAAGGGCAATTCCACTGATGAAATAAAAGAAGTTTAGGGGCTAGTATTTATTATAGACATAAATCAAAGCAGCAGGAAGTGCCAATAATGTTCTCAGAACCCATTAGAATTATAAATGGAGATGTTGAAATTAATACACATACACACACACACATGCATGGGGTTCCATTCAAATTAATGGCTGTAACACCCAGAGCACCTATCCAGCTGGGGAAATAGCCTGCTGTTGGCACAAGAAATAAAAAAACCCAAAAATTACAGGAGATACTTAACCAATCATGCAGAACTGTACCTTCAGTAAATATCTACAAAATAAACCTCATATGCTGTGTGAAACCTCACCACACACTGTGGCTATGGCACATTTCCCTTTCTGAATTCTCAATGTTTTTAGCATTATGCACCCAGACACCTTATACACTTCAACAAGTGTCCAAAACCCTAACAGAGAACTAATCTGAGGTACTTATATCCACTACAACCAATAGACAGTTCAAACATCTCACAGTCTTCCTGTATATGTGCAGTGAAAGGACAAGACGCAAGACACAAACTGGAAAATTCCCTAGAAGTAATAGGAGAAAAACATCTTCATTAGAGTGGTCTGCGATGACCCTCCCTTAAGGAAGCACTTACTGTGCTGTTCTTTCTCATGGAAAAGTGATTCCCTATTTCTGCCTGGCCCCCCACTTCCAGGTAAAACTTGTTCTTTCTCACAGAATCAATGGTTCTTGGTTTTTACCAACAAATTTTGTCCGTTATTACCAACAGTCTTTGGTTGGCTTCACAACCATCTGGTTATTTGTGTTTGAGATATACACATTAGCCCTTTATCTTCCGGAGTTCGAGGGCTCAAAAGGATCTCATTTGGACCACTGTGTACAGAGTTGTTAGAGAGTAGACTTTAGTACGCATTAGGCCCTTGACTGAGAGCTCAAAGGATCGCCCTTTGGATCACTTTTTATAGTCTTGAAAGAGAGTGGGCTTTAGTCATAGGAATTTTTCATACTCGGCACAGTTTGAATTGGTAATGTTGTTTGAATGTTCAGCAAAAGAAATATTTTTCCACTTGGGTTGTTATTCAGGCAAGGAAAATAAGTTTGCAAGGTTGCTCATTAAAAATCAGCTGCTCATTAGACAGCACTAGTTCCTGGGAACAGACAGTATTTCTGGTAAGCTTAGTCCAGGTGCAGATCATGAAGGCCAAGGTCTAATGAGAATTTCTCAGATCACAATGCAGCCTGAGGATGAGGAAGATGTGACTAAGAGGCTTCTCTGGGCCTCTGGATATTCCAAATATTAGAACAGGTTACTCAGGGAAGAGAGGAAATCACAGTCTCTGAAATTTTTAAAGCTCAACTGGGCAAAGCTCTGACAGCCTGAACTCATTTCCAAGTTCACAGGTTCACAGGTTATTCTGAGTTGGAAGGGACCCACAGCATCATCTAGTCCAACTCCCAAGTGAATGCCCACCCGGGGAGCAGGCCCACAAGTGTGGACCATGGGCACTACTCTTCATGCATCCAAGCCTCCCAACATCTAGACCATGTCAATCTTAAGTAAGAAGTTTGACTACAAAGTTCCTTTCAGCAACCACCTTTCTCTAATTCCAAAATTCATATTAATGTAAAATAAAAAAGCAAATACAGTTGGCCCTCTTACACTTCGTGCCCCCCATATTGCGGCTTCACATCTTAGCAGTATGATTTTTTAGGAATTTAGACTAACACAGCAAGTGTTAAAAATTTAGAAGGAGGCCCCTTCTTGCAACTGCACATGCGACCGCCCATGCCGTTCCGCTGGGAGCAGCTCCACTTCGCCACCTCCGTCCCCCAGGTTCCGCCACTTCCCTACTCACCCTGGGAAAAGCTGGGGCTCTGCCACTTTCCCACCCTCCCGGCATGGCCACCACAGCAACCGATACACAGCAACACAGTGCTGAAACAGTGCTAGGGATAATCTGAGGGTGCGGGGCAAATTTGCATATTAATGAGCTGCCATTCAACACAGAAACAGGGCTTCGTGGAACCTGATTAAGACCACGGGTCCGTGATATAGGAGACCCAATTGTAGCAGCATACAGCACATTCCAGCAAACAGCCCTGAGAAAGGGGAAGAATGATGCTTCAGAGATAGGAGAAAAAACCCCAAATCTTTATTTGCCCAGCTGATCTGAATTAATCTGCCCTGGAGATTTTCACTGTCTCAAATGAGGGGCCCATCTTTTGCTTGACTTTATTTAACTGGCTCTGCTGCAGCAGAACAGTGTCTCACCTTTTTGCTTCTCACGTCCTACATACTCTTTACACAGAACAGCTTCAGGCTAGATTTATGTTGAGGAGAGAAGCGAGGATTGCTGGAGAAGAGAGGGACATGTAACAGAGTTAGAACCCTCCAGAGCAAGATGAACATGAGGCTACTGTCAAAGCTTTTGTGTCATAGACATTAGCAATCACAGCAGTAATGTGGGACCTAAACGCCACCGCAGCATTAACCCACCAGAACATTAGACTGTTGCATATCACAATTCAGAGTTCTCTAATTACTTGTTTTCATTATTTGTTACCTCACAGACCTTTAAGTCATCTGAAAATTTCACCAGTAAGGATTTTACATCAATGTCTGGACCAGTCATAAAAATATAAAGTAGCCCTGTCCTCAGGAGACCATGGCAAAAATGGCATTTCTTATTGATCTCTCCACATTAGCAGCTTCATCTTGATACCTGTCAGTGAGCCAGTTTCTAATTCATCTGCTGTGTAGCTTGTTAATGCCACATAATGCTGTGTTTTTAAATTGAAATGTTATGTGGTACTAAATGAAATGCCTCAGAGAAATCAAAGTATCTAGTATTGACATAGATGTCTTTATCAACCAGATCCTGAACTCTGCAGAAATCAAAACAAAAGATGACCTGTCTGAGAAGTTCCATACTGACAAACCTAATTATATTTTTACTATCTAATTCTTACTTACAAATTCATAGAGTAGCCATTTCATTATTCTATTTTGGATTATAATTTGGCTAATGTTTACAGTTACACTGACTTATCCTTTTTAACCAGCAGAAGAGTCTTGCAAGTCCATAATATCTTTTGTCAGCTTTAAAAGGAGCAGAGAGAAATACCAGAGCAAGAACAGGTTCCTGAATTCCTTACTGTCCTACTTGATGTATTCACAGAATCCGTAGTATGGTTTGGGCTCAAAAGATCCTTAAAAATCTTCACCTTCCAATTCCCCACCACTGGCAGGGACACCTTCCACTAGACCATGTGGCTCAAAATTCCATCCAGGCTGAGCTTGTACATTGCCAAAGATGGGACATACACAGCTTCTCTGGGCAACCTGTGCCAGTGCCTCACCATCATATACTCCCAACATTCATAACATATTGTGCCAAGCCTGCTGTCCTCCTCCTGAACCTTATGGCACATGGTCACAGCAATGTACAAAGCCACATTTAACAGGGAAGGAGAGGTTACTCATGGGACTAAAAAACCAAATAATTTGCTATAACTTCGTCATGGGGAAAGCCTTTTTGTTCTATTGTAAAACTTTTCTCCTTTTTTACTGGAACAGACAATAGGTTTCTCTTCTTATCTCCCTTTCCCTCCCCAGAAAGGAATGTGGCCAGGGGAGGGACTTTCTCCTTTTCACTTGACAAACAATGGACGATCCTGTATCTTATCTCCCCTTCCTGGCAAGGCATATGGCATGAGGAGGGGCATTCTCCTTTCTACTGGGCAAACAATGGAGGATTCCTTTTCTTATCTTCCCCTCCCAGCAAGGCATGTGACTAGGGGAAGGGTCTGAGGGCCAGGGCAGGCTGAGTGACTGCCAATGGCATGTGAAGACATTCCCACAAGGCATGTGACAGGGGAGGGGCCCGAGGCCCTATAACNCCACTTGTCTACAGTTGTCATTGTTCCACTGTGGGTTTTTTTATACTGTTATTGTTGTTGTTCAAACATATATATATATATATATATATATTTGTTATATTAATTTTTTCCCCTTCTCCAAGTAAAGTTCTTATTTCTCTCCATAGATATATTATTCAAGTATTTCTAAATTTAATTCATACTTCATCTTAATTGACCCAGGACAAACTTCTAAAGCCAACTCCTAGGAACTAGTTTTAAAGCGATGGACTGATTTGTCCTCGTGACTTGTCATTTGGGCTGCAACAACAGGTCAAGTATGGAAAAGTTTCCTGGAATCTTTGAAAGGATCCTTTAATGTTCCTAGCATACACACTGTGTGGCTTTGCTGCCGAAAGTGCTACCAGACTTGCTGTGTTAGTCTCTGAGGAGTGCTGGGGTTATTCTTTTTCTCCATTTTGTTCAAGGTATTCATTCCAACTTTTCTAAAAGAACATTGGAATTTTAAAGCTCTGTACAAACGAAAATTACAATTCTCTTGACACTTCCTAGAATCATTTCTAGCTTCTTTTTTACTTAGTTGCCTGCTAAAGTTTTAAAAACATTAAAGCTCTGCTCCCAGCCTGTAAGTTATTTTGAAATTCAAATCCTGTGACTTTTGAAGTAGAATTGTTTCACAGCTGTCAGGAAATACAGAGGCAAAATTTTTTCTCCCAAATCACAAAGCAGCTTAGTGTCTTACCAAGAATAAATATTTATTTATAGGTCAGATGATGAACAATTTATTTTTTCATACAGTTCATACAGGATGTTCAACCTGAAGAACGAGTACATAAAAATGGAGTGCTTCAAAATCTGATCAACAATATTAATGTTCATATAATGCAGCTTCATAGAGACCAGTTCAGTATTCATGTTTAAAGCTGCTATTAGAGTAAAAATATCCTGATTCTTTCTTTGGATCCTTTATGAATTAAAGATGACAAGAAAGAGAAATTCAAGAAGAGAGAGAATTTGGACATTTATGCAAAAGGAAGAATTAGATTTCAGCATTCTCTTTGCCTCAGGTACACGTTAGGGAAATGTGTGACATAAATATAAATGTATTTGTGCAAATAGGCATAAATCCCATGCACCATTTTACACTGCAGCTTTCATTTTAAAACGTGGGGAAGAAAGACAAATATCTCTTCATTTTTCTCTTTTTCAGCAATATCACATATGGAATTTGCTTTTAAAGTTTCTTGACTCTCGAGAAACTGCAATATGCTAATTTAACTGTGCTATTGGGAGCCATCAAAAACCTCATTTTTTCAGCCAGCTTGGTAGCTTTACATTCTATCTCTGAGTGGCAAGAAGTTCAGGTCTCCACTGACTGTGACAGCTCTCAGACACCAATTCCTAAGTGCATCATGGCAAGAAACCAGGCCTGAGGTGAGAGCTCTCTCCTAATACAAGAAAGAATGCTCTGTAGTTTGTGATGAAACTGACTGGAACCACACTGAGCCGGACAGGACAGCATACAGTCAGCTGTACAAACTAATCACAGTCAGACAAAGGAAATTTCCAACAGAGAAAGAAACAAGTAGCATGGGCAGTACATGTATCATGTAATGCACCAGTGTAGTTTTACAGGTTCTTTTCCCCCCATCAGGAAGTTATGAACAAAACTAGGCTCTGAAATCACCCTTGGCCACCTCACCCCTCCTTTGTTGCACATAAATTACGAACACAAAACATCAAGGACATCCTTGTCCCATCCATGGAAATGTTCAAGGCCAGGCTGGATGGGGCTTGGAGAAACCTGGTCTGGTGGAGGGTCTGTGACTACAGCAGAGAACAGATGACCTGTAAGGTCCCTTGCAATCCAAACCATTCTGTGATTTTGTGATCTTTTTAGAGTATCTTGGTATGCTAAGCAGTAAGTCTGGGGACAGTGGAAAACTTTGGTTTAAACCTCACCTCCTTGTTTTAGTGAATCAAACAATGAGACTATTCATTTAAATGTTAGAGAACTGAATTACAAATAATTAAATCTTCTTTCTTGTATATGAAATACATTTGTACTTACAAGTTTCTGGCTTGAAAAAGAACTAGTTCCTTGTCTACTGTTCAGGCTTACAAATTACTCTATCCTGTTGAATGGGACTTTTTAATTTTTTAATCTTGTAAAGTATAATAGTTCAACTGTTCTACTTTATCTCCAAAAAGAATTGATTACTTTTAAAGTTTTCTCTTCTTCTATCGATCTAGCACAGAAAGGAATGTCTCTTCAACCATCACCTCTAAACATGGAATACTGAAACAAATATCCAGCACCTTAGTTTTGAGTCCAATACCAGACTTTTGTTGTTCTAAATGCCTCTCAATTATTTATTCTAAAGGTATCTCAGTTGTTCCTGTGTATGTGTTTGTATGCTTATGTATGTCTCTGTGTTGATATAAAATTCAGTCTTTGAAATTAGTAACTCCTTGTCCTTCAATGTAATTGGATTTTAACTGGCACATCTTGGGGGAATAATGGGCTCTGACTGCAGTTTTACCTAAAAGCTCTGCTGAGCACATCCCACAGCACTCAATATCTTATAACAACTGACAAGTAACTTCTAATATATGTTATAAAATTAACCATGGTAGACATGATAAACTGATTTTCTGTGCTTTTCAACAAAATAGTTGTTATTCTCTGCTATGGGTATGATATCACCAAACTATATATGGATTCACCAGACATTCCCTACATCTCTTTTCCACCACTCTGTGTGAAATCAAATTATGAAATGAAGCCATGTAAAGTAAGGAAATAAAGATATTTCTCTTCTGATATTTGGTCTAAATCTCTCCAGTCTCTTCCACTTACTCAATTAATAATATGTTAAGAATTTAAAAACACCTTTCTTCTTACATCTAGATTGAGGGGGTTTTATATACAATAATGGTAATTTCTGAAAATCTTAAAAATTTCTGTATCTCCAGTTGAACATTCAAAAGACAGTTTAAAATTTACTAACCTTTGAATGAACACTGTCAGATTTTAAAAATAATTTTCCATTATGTTCAGATCACATTTACTATAAGAAAAGAAAATAACATTTCTAGAAAATGTGTTGACTTACGTCTTATCTGGTGTGTGCACAAAGCATATAGGAAAAGTTAGTTAGGTGGTTTCTGAAAACTGTTTTGAACAATTCTGAACCCACAATTGTAATTCATGAGTTATACAGAACTTCTGCAAACATTTCCACTGAAAGTAAAATCCAAATTCAGTGATAGAAACATAAAAGTAAGAAAAAACCCAGCTCTTTCAAGCTGCTTTTACCCCTGCAAATGTCAGAGTTTGGCACAGTTGCATTCTAAGGCTAATTAAAACTTCTCAGTTTTTCCCGGAGGTAGCATTTAATAGAGCACTCCTCTGCAGTATCTCTTAGCTTCTGAAACAAACAACAACAAGAAAAACAGCTCCAGCAGGGATAGAAAGAGCCACCAGAAATGAAACAGTACATTTTGATTGTGAATTTGGGTCGTGTAAGTAACTTCATCCCTGTATCATGACAACTTTTTGGAGTTAAGCCATGAATAAATTGAATATTTCAGAATATGTACAGCATGCAAAAACATAAAAACCTTTCTTTATACTTTGCAAAAAAATCAATTCACCTATTTTCTCCATATACAATGGCTTTCAATCAAATCTTAAAGCATGTTATTCTTTCATAAAAGACAGTATTTAAAATATCACAGTTATAAACACCTTAATTTCTTTCCTTATTAGGTTATAGATCTCTGGCTTCTTAATATCTCATAACATATCAGTGCACAATTTTTAAGAAGCCTTTTCCAGCTAGTAAGTTCAGACCCCTGCCACAACTGTGTAGCTCAAAACCCACAAAATCCACCAGCTCTACAATTCATCTTATTTATAAACTAACTCATGTACCTCCCAGATTCCATAACTGGATCCACATATTAACTTACATCTGAATCAGTAGAGCAGCATATGGAGAAAGTTTTGGCTGTAAATCCGGAGACAGATGGAATACAATGGAAATATAATTATTTACCACTATCTACTGGTAGTTTAATGTTGAGCTCTCAGGTTTCCTCATTATCTGTGTATTTCCTGCAGTCTTCAAGGTAGGAAAGGTTAAGAGAGCCCACAAGGAGCACGGGGCATTCTGATTTCAAGCAGTTGCTCTTGCAGTCAGACATTATTAAGAAGTAGTATGTTAATTTAATAGGTCATAGGAATGAATTCTTTACAAAATCATTTCCCATTATCCCTCCATTTACTTGTAATTCCAGCAAAGATTCATCCTATTTAGGAGGACTCATACCTGAACAAGTCCTACAAAAAATTTAGTCGCCAACTTTGATGCAATTTACATCAGCTTCACAGCTTGGAATTTAGCTTTCCCTCAAAGCAAATTACTGGAGAAGCAAACCCCACGCAGCCACTTGCTGATACTCCCATCAACGGGATCAGGGAAGGAATAATAAGGGTAAATGCCATAAAACTTGTGAGTTGAGATAAAGGCTGTTTAATACGGAAAGCAAAAGCTGTACACACAAGCGAAGCAAAACAAAGAATTAATTCGCTGTTTCCCATGGGCAGACGTGCTCAGGATTTCCAAGAGAACAAAACAAAAGGACTTCTAGCAGAGCAAGGTAATACCAACATTTTAGGATCATCACTATTTTGTGCATAACATTGTATAACAACTTCATTATTTCTGTCAAGGCTTCTGATCTACAGATCCTACAAACACCATCTGAAACAGCTTTGAGCTATCCATCTATGTTGAAGATAGACAGGATAGAAAAGACAGAACACTGTCAGTTACCTTAATGAAATCTATCTTCCACTTGCCAATTTCATGTAACTTGTGAAAAGAAGGAAGCAACTAGTTATTGGGGTTTTGTTTCGGTTTTTCTTTCCCTTAAATTTGAGCTTTTACTTCAGGGAAATACATTTTAGTTTCCAAATGGTTTTCCTACTTTTTTCAAATATTGAAAGGCTCATGCTACTCTGCAGGTCATCAGGCTAAGAACAGACTGTGTTGGAGTTACAAAATTAAAAGGGTAAGACTTTCGATCAGCCCTCTGCTGGGATATAAAAGGTAAGCAGCTCAGTCAGGCAGCCACAGGATAGCACAGAGCCAGGAGTGTATCTGCTCCTCTACAATAATACTAGTCTGCATTCAGTCTCTGTATGGGCGTTAGATGATGAGTTGGACTAGATGATCCTTGTGGGTCCCTTCCAACTCGTAGAGTTCTGTGATTCTGTGAGTCTGTGTGATTGAGAGTCCAAAAAGTAATACCTAACTCCTGAAGCCTCTTTCCTCCACCACAGCCCTGATGGATTAATTGGGACTTAGTTGGCCATCCTCATGGGGTAACTCCAGCCCTTTTCATATCGCAGATAGCTATAGCTTGTATCAATACACTAATGCACAGGTTTATCACACATGAGCATTACTACAAAATGGAAGAAATGTTATATCTGATCAGTCAGTAACAATCTGAGCATGGCCTTGCATTAACCACTTGCTACTCGTGCGCAGTAAAAACATTTTTCTGCCACACATTTGCCTACTAAATTTCACGTACAATTGAAAGCAAACTCAGTCTAAATCTGGTGACACAAATGTATGGAGTATTTGAATTACCTTTATTATGCTTTTGCAAGTAGATTCTACCTGATCTTTCAGTTATCAAATTTCCTAATTTATGTCTGATCTGTGCAAGGATTTCAGAAATGAAGATGCATCCACACATTGTTTTTACTGGCTGTCTCAAACTTAAGCTTAGTGGATCATAATTAGGAATGAACAAAGACATATTCTGATAAGGTTAAAGTGTTCACAGGTTTTTCTGAGGTGGAAGGGACACACAGGATCATCTAGTCCAACTCGCAAGCAAACGCCCACCCAGGGATCAGGCCCACAAGTGTGGGACCATGGGCACCATAGTCCATCCATCCAAGCCTCCCACCATCTAGACCATGTCACTGAGCTCCTCATCAAGTCTTCTCTTAAACACCTCCAGGGACGGTGACTCCACCACCTCCCTGGCCAGACCATTCCACTGAGAGATCATTCTCTCTGTGAAAAACCTCTTCCTAACATCCAGTCTAAACCTCCCCTGGCGTAGCTTAAGGCCATGTCCTCTTGTTCTGGTGTCATCAGCCTGAGAGAAGAGATTCACACCCAGCCAACTGCAACCTCCCCTCAGGTAGTTGTAAACAGCAATGAGGTCACCTCTGAGCCTCCTCTTCTCCAGGCTG
>WEKX01023877.1:98807-117896 GCA_013390025.1 Pitta sordida | reverse complement strand
GTGTTCAAGGGGAGGCTGGATGAGGTGCTGAGTGATATGATCTAGATGTCGATGCTGAGTTAGTTGGGCTATAGGTTGGACTAGATGATCTCCAAGGTCCTTTCCAGCCTTATCTATACTGTGATACTGTGGGTTGTTCTGTGCAGGGCGTGAGGTGGAAGTTTTCCATAAATCCAGCACCCTGGGGAGTAAAAAGCAAGAAATTGATACAGTAAAAATTACATGAACCTGCCTAGCTAATCTGAGTTCTGGCCCAGCTAATCAGAGTCATTATCCTGTGCACCCTCGTTACTGTCCTGCCTGGGCCTCCTCGGGGCTCTCTGGGGGTCAGTGGGGGTGGCCTGGGATGTTTGAAGCCAAGCTGAGCTCAGGACACGCAGAGCCCAGGGCTGACCTGCAGCTCCAGATTGCCAAGCAGGACATGAAATACACAACCTGCCATAAGCTTTTAACACACCTGAGAGCATCTGTTTGTATTGAAAAGAGAGGTTCAAGGTGAGAGTGGAACCATCAGCTTCTACCTGCAGCAGAGAGCAAAGGAGGAGAATTGGTGTGAAGTTCTTGTGTTCAAGTGTGTGGCTCACGTGCTTCTCATGGGCTGGTTCCTCCAAGGGTGAACTGGGTTACAACCAGAAGACTGACAGAATGACAGTTTGATGTGTTTGCTGTTGAATCAATGCTTTGTTGTGCATTCAATGCAGAATGAAGAGAATGTGGAGTCACCTCAGGCCTACGGCTCTTCCCTTGCCACACCAGAGTACTCAGCCCCCATGGACCCTTCCCTGCTGTACCCATCCTGGTCTGCCTGTGCAGAGGACACCAAGCCTGGTGCTCCTCAGATCAGCCTGAAGCCCAGGTAGTGATCCTTGGCAGGGAAGGGAGGGTTGGTGGAGTACCTGGACTGTATTGTTCTGTTTGATTTAATTTGGGAAGTGGTTTGAATGAAGGGATTGTTTTAATGAACACACAATTGGTTTCCAGGATTCAGCCCGACAGGAGCGATTATGGCAGTGACACAGATTTATATGAACTTGTGTCAAGCATCCTGGAGGAACAAGACAAACCACAGCCGTGCTTTGCTGAGGGGTGAGTGTGGGGCAGGTGCTGAGCTGTTTTCTGACAGAAACTCCCCTCACTGAGATCATTAATTGTCTTCTCGTCTGCTGCTGCCGCCCAGCCTCGTGCTGTGTGTGCTTCCCATCCCCTCCCCTGGTTTTCCAACAGTTCTCTTGGGATCCCTGGAAGCTTTTCCTGAGGTGCTCAGATTGCAGGGCAGCTTCTGACTCTGGTATTTACAGACCTTGTTAACTGGCATTTTGTAAACAGGCCGTTAACAAGTGTTGTGGATGTGCTGTATCCAAATAAACCCCTTGGATGTGTGCTGGGCCTGCTTTTTAAATTGAGACCGAATTCAAGCTTTAATGTTAATTGACAGAAAGAATACACAAATCAGACTCCTTCACACTTCCCTGAACTGGCAGGAGAGAATTCCATGCAAAATAAAATCTTTCCTGCTGTAAGTTATGAATATTTGCACATCTAAGTGACAGATTTATTCTGCCCATTTTCCTGCACCAGAAGAGACAACCAGGTAGTGATAACAGCATGGCACAGGAGGGGGCAGGTCCAGCATCACAGGGGTACTTAGAGAGCTCCCTGCCTTTGCCTTTTCCAGCACTAAGAGGCAACTGTCAGGTTCCCAGTCCAGGCTCTGCTTTTCCTTGGTCTTCCCAAACAATTCCAGTGATCTGTGTGTGTGTGCTGAGCTGAAATGAGGGGAAACTTCAGAGCCAAGACAACTCGGTAGTTCCTGGGCTGCAGTTCTGTTTTCAGGACTCCCTGCAATGACTTCCAGGCACAGTTTCCTGTTTCCTTAATCTCTTTACAGGTTTCCTGGGCTGTCAGGGATGGATTGTCTGGGGTAAATTGGTGGTAGTTACTGGGAGGGAAGGAGGCAGCTGGGGTGCAGCCTCTGGCTCTCCCTGCAGGAAGCAGCACAGGCCAGTGTCAGGCACTCTCTGGAAGGCTGGGACATGGCTCTGGAAGGCTCAGGGTGCTTTGGTGACCTGCACTCGGGGCTCAATGGACTGTAAATCTCCTGGCAGGGCTGATGGACCAGGCTTTGGTCTGTACACTTCCCTTGCAGCCTGAGGGCACATCCACAGCTCCTGGGCTCTGGGCTGGGTTTGGACAAGGCAGAAGCTGTTCTCTCAGCTGGGTAAGGGAAGCTGAAGGTGGCAGGGGTGGGTTGAAGTTGCAGTCAGACATCTTGGAATGATTACACAGAATCACAGAATATTCTGAGCTGAAGGGACCCAGAAGGATCACAGAGTCCAACTCTTAAATGGCACCACTGCCTCCCTGGTGGGATTGAACCCTGGTCTCCTGTGTGACAGGCAGGGACTCTCACCACTGTTCTGAAGTGGATTTTGGAAGAACTGGGTTCTTAGACCCTCTGTTGTGCCTGGGAATGGGGAGCAGCCCCCCAGACGGGACTAACTGTGCATTTCTTGTTTCTCCAGGAGTTGCCCTCCCACCCTGAAGTCGGTGTGGTCAGTGAACACCCCCAGACTCGACCCCCATGAGCTGCTGGCAGAGAGCAGGAGGGCAGTGGTTGGGGCTGTGCCACAGCAGGGCTTCTACAGCAGCGAGTCCCTCTCTGCTGGGGACAAGCCCTTCGTGGGCAGTGCCCCCCTGGTGTCCCAGCAGAAGGCAGAGGACGGTTACCGCGGCTTCCCCGGCGCGGAGCTGGAAGAGCAGAACCTGTTCCCTGGCAGGGCTGAGCGTGCCAGCCTGCAGGGCAGCAACAGCAGCAGGACAGCACCTGTCTGCCAGAGCTACCCCTTCCTCAAAAACACCTTTGCCCCCCAGGCCGGGTACCCAGAGACAATCAAAGAGTCGGGAGCTGATGCGTATTGTTACGGAAGGGAGAAGGTGTGTCCCAAGGGAGCGGGGGCACAGGGCCACCCAAAGCGGGCAGAAGCCTTTCTTCCACAGTGCCACAGATACAGTGACAGCACAGATTACAGCAGATACACTGACTATTCTCATGGTGGTAAAGCAAAGCCCACCAAGAGCACCAGTTGTAGCCTCCAAGAAAACAGAAAGGTGGTAAATGGAGCCCCCGAGGCGCCACCTCTGGATGCAGAGCCCTACGCTAAATTATTTCAGGTTAAATCAGGAACTCAGAAGAAATTCGAAGATACAATTTCAGATCAGCACGAGTTTACATTTCCCAAGTCTGTAGGACTGCTACCAGAAAAACAATTTGCAAATGAACCTTCCTTCAGCATTGACTTTGGGCAAAAAATTGAATATGGACTCAAACCTTTTGCAGCTTGTCCAGGGAATAATGGTGTGGAAAAGCAGCAGTTTTCCAAGGGCGATCTTCAGAATCCTGAATTCTATAAATCCCTGCCACTGTTGCCCAGTGCAGCAGTGCCTTCAGCAGGTTCTGCTGCACGGCCGGTGTGGGTGAACATCCCAACCAAACCCGCTGCTCCCGGCCCCTTCCAGAGTGCCAGTCCTGTGCTGAAAGTGAACAGTCAGTCACCTGCCTTTCTCAAAGGCACTGCTCATTCTAACGATGTTTTCCAGTTGCCATCTCCCAGTTTGCCTTTGAGCAGTAATTTCCTGCACAAGGTCTGTCAGGAGCCCCCGTTGGTGCCCACCCTGGAGCTGGGCTATAACGCCACGGAGCGGGCACGGGCGGTGGCGTGCATGGAGGCCCTGGTGAGGGGGGAAGAGCAGAACCTCCTCGAGTACCTCAGCAACAAGAAGCTGAAGCAGCCCAATGGATTCTGTGACAGTTACTTGGCCCAGCAGTTTGGGGTCATTGACAGTCTGAACAAGCAGCGTTTCCAGCTGAAGGCGCAGAGCGAGCAGAGTGAGCTGGAAGGACAGAGCCAGGCAGGGGGGATGTTACAGGACGTGCTCCAGGAGCTGCTGGAGTCCCAGGGGCTGCTCCATGCCCGGGGAGGCAGCGGGGACAACAGTGCCCTGGGTGCTGGGAGCAGCCTGCAGGCCCCGGCCATCCCCAGCCGCACGGTGGGTGACCTGAGGCGGAACCGGCCGCTGGGACCCGGCACCCTCCCTGGGAGAGCCACTCCCCTGCTGGGCCGCTCCGTTGTGCCCCTGCTGGAGCCTCACGCCCTGTTCTTCTCGGAGGAGCTGAAGCGCCTGTCCCCGTGTTTCAGGGAGATGTACCGGGACAGGGTCCTCTCCGGCTTCGTGTCAGCCTTTGGCTTCCCAAAGCAGGTGAAGAGCCGCAGTGGCCCTGCCAGTGAGCTGCACATCGGGCTGGAGGAGTGCTGTGAGCAGTGGAGAGCTCTGGAGAAGGAAAGGAAGAAGGTAAAAATCCAAACTGAATTAATACAGGATGTTTCACGTAGGTCATCCTGCTCAGTGCAGTCACAGGCCATGGTGTCACAGTGTTGATAAGGTTGGGAAAGACCTTGAAGGTCATCTAGTCCAGCCTATAATCCAACTAAAACCTGACATCTATAACATTTATATCATGACCTTGAACACCTCATCCAGTCTGCCCTTAAACACTCCCAGGGATGGCGATTCAACCACATCTGTGGGCAGCACATTCCAATGAGGGATCACTCTTACCGTGGAAAACTTCCTAATGTCAAGTCTAAACCTCCCTTGTGGAGCTTGAGACCATGACCTCTTGTTCCATCTCCAATGCCCAGAGAGAAAAGACCGACCCCTGCCTGACCACAACCTCCTTTTAGACAGTCATAGACAGTGATAAGGTCACCCCTGAGCCTCCTCTTTTCCAGACTAAACAGCCCCAGCTCCCTCAGCTGCTCCTCACAGGGCTTGTGTTCCAGCCCCTCAATCATCCTTGTTGCCCTTCTCTGAACTTGTTCCAGCACCTCAACATCTTTCTTGAACTGAGAGGCCCAGGACTGGACACAGCACTCAAGGTGTATCTGACCAGTGCTGAGTACAGGGGAAGGAGAACTTCCTTGGCCTGCTGGGCTGGGAGTTCTGCTGTGAGGAGCTGAAAGGAAAATGGGAGTTCAGAGTGATGAGTTTTCCTCCCTGTGTGTTGGGGACTGGAAAGGGAAGGTGTGGAGCTTCATGGCATGGCTGGGAGTGTAACTTGGGTTGTCTGGAGGGTTGTATTTAAAGCAGGAATTCAGGGGCTTTTCCAGTCTCAGGGTTGGGGCTGAGGAAGGTGTGTTGGTGAGTAACCAGGATGTGTTACACCTTTTTGGTTTTTAATACAATAAATACAGTTTCAGTTCTTTCCATTTAATTTCTTGGGTGCTACAGTGAGTCCTTGTCACCTCCTGTTTCCTTGAAGGCTTAAACCTGAGTTGTATTTGAAGGGGCTCTTTTTTTCCCCCAAAACAGAAGCTGAGAAAAGGTCATTTAATTAAAACCCTTGAACTCAAAGGCTCAAGTAGTGCTGTGTGACGCCCTGCTGAAAGCAATTGCCCTTTCTGGTCAGCAGCAGTGGGAGAACGTGTCTTCAGTTCACCAGTTGAAGGGACCCTTAAATCCCATCCAGTGCCACCCCTGCCATGGGCAGCGACACCTCCCACTGTCCCAGGCTGCTCCAACCTGGCCTTGGACACTCCCAGGGATCCAGGGGCAGCCACAGCTTCTCTGGGCACCCAGGGAAGGAGTTTTTCCTACTTTGTGATGTAAACCTGCCCTGTGTCAGTGCACTCTGAAACCATCCCAGAAATGCCACTTGAAAGCAGATTTGGTAACTGTGTGTTGGGGTGTTGCAGAAAGACTCTACAAGGGGCTGAGAGAGATTGACATTTGACATCTTGTGATCAGCTTTCAAAGTAACTTCCTGGTGGCTAAATAAAATACATAGAATCATGAAATGGTTTGGTTTGGAATGGGCCTTAAAGTCAGGGACATGTTCCACCGTGACACCAGGGTGGCTCAGAAGAGAAATCTTTCTGTGCTGTAAGTAATCTGCACAAAAATGAGGTTAATTGCTGACTGAAACAGCTCTGTTTTCATTTTATATGTGAGATCCACATCTGCTTGGTCATTTTTTCCCTGTAGTTGTGACTTGCTCCTGTTTTGTTTCCAGGCCAAAGCAGGGCAGGCTGTGGTCAGAGTGAGCACGCTCAGCACTGCTCAGCACGGTGTCCTGGCTTTAGTTGAACTGCTCTGAGTAAAGCAGTTGTTCAGTTAAAGCAGGTGATTGTCTAACCAAAGGGTTAAATCTCAGGTGCCTGAATCCTCATTATCTCCTTTAAAAAAGTCCAAAAACCCCGAGGGGAAGAAATTGAATCCTGTGCCTGGTGTTTGTTCTTGTTCCTGTGATGAAGCAGACCCTGCACACACGTTCTGAGGGAGTTGTTCTTTTGTTTTCCTGCAGACTGAATCAGCTCTTGCCAAGAATTTCCAGGGGAAGAAGGTTTCCAGCGCTAACAACATTCCAGTTCCAAGGCTGACATCAAATCCATCCAGAGTTGATCGTTTGATTGTGGATCAGCTCCGGGAACAAGCCAGAGTGAGTTGTACAACTAAAAAAAATCTATTGAGCTTATCCCAGAGAGCTTAGAGTACAGTGGGAGATTGGTAAGATGATCGGAGCAGCTTTTCCCAAAATAGCTTTGTTCTCCAGTGCTGTGCAGGGAATAAGGTTTCAGCAGGTCCTGCTGGAGTTTCTGCAGCTGCAGGTTCCCTGTGCTGTTCCCAGGGAGCCTCCCAGTTCCATCCCCACGTGCTGAGGTTGTGGCTCCTGGTGCCAGAGCTGCTGGTGGTGGCAGCGTCCAGCCCTGCAGGAGTGCTGCCGTCCCAGAGCTCATGCAGACCCTGTTGGAGGAGGCACTTGTGGGCAAAAGCCAGGTTTAATTAGTGTTTGGAAGACTTTGATACATGTATTTGTCCGAGAGGCTGCTGGTTCTTAGTGCAGGATGGTTGGTTGATGTAACCTCACCCTGACTATCTATTACTGGTTTGCTGCTTAACCCAGAGAGCACAAACCCAGCGGGGCTGCCATGCCCTCCTGAGGCCCTGAGCCAGGGTGCCAGTGCTGCAGGAGGAGGAGGAGGAGCAGAGGGGGGTGAGGGGTCCTGGGAAATGCTGGATGTGGAGGCCCAGCAGTGCTGGGCAGCAGGGAGGAGCAGCAGGATGTCCTGCCTGCCTCACACGGGTGAGATGATGCAGACCCTGCCTCCTGCAGCTGCAGGTCTGGGGACACTGTAAACTCTGCTCTGTGAAGCCCCAAACACCAGCATTGGGAAGTTTCTGTGTTTAGAAGCCTTAACTGTCCTTGGTGCTTTGAAACTGCCTCTGAACCAGGGCTTTGAGGGACCTGACTTCAGAGTAGAGAACTTCAAACCCTTTTCAAGTAGCAACTGAGAAATAGTTTTGGGGATGCTCAGAAGTCCCAAGTGTTGAGCCTGGGCTGTGGCATCAGACGGGATGGGCAGAGAGGAGCAGGGTCAGTTGGCTGAGTCTGGGCTGAGCTCTTCATAGTGTGGAGCAGCCACTTAAATCCTCCTGGGGGTCACACCCTTTGCTGTGGTGGCTTTAGGCCATCAAGTGCAGTCCCTTGATGAGCACTCCAGTTGGGGCATTTTGAGTTTTCTTTCTCTGGAGAGCAGGGACCAGGTTCTCAGGGATCTGAGTCACTCACCACAGGGAGCCCTCAGTGATGAGCAAGACAACAAAGATTCAGATTTTCAATGGACCAAACAAATTATTGTGAGTTGTTTGTGAATGTTTGTGATCAACTCCTTTGGTGTTGAGTGTTCACTCCAAAAATGAACCCACCTGTGTGGTTCCACAGCAGCTCTCCCTTTCCCTGCCCAGCACTGAGGGATCACCTGGCTCAGGACTGGCCTCTGTGGGATTGATTGTCACCCAGAAATGGTGGCAGTGCTGCAGGAAGGGAGGGACAGGGACATCCCCTGTTCCCTGATATCTCAAGGCTGTATCTCTGTCACTAATGGGAAGCTTGGGGTCCTCACCTCGGGGTATTGTGGCTTTGCTGCTGTGCCACAGCTCTGGGTCTGGAGATGGACACACCCCCGGCAAGAACTCTAAAGTCCGCTGTGACTTTATTTTCTTGCGAGAGCAGCTCCTAATGGTGATCATTAGTCTGTTCTCCCTGATTAGTTAATTTTCCTGCAAGTGTAGGTGAGTACGGTGTGAGCTGGTGTAACGTGTGACTTGCCTGCCAGGTGGTGACTCTGCTGGGGAAGATGGAGCGTCTGCGCAGCTCCCCCTTCCACGCCAACATCTCCACAGCTCTGGACAAGCACCTGGAGGCTGTCCACGGGCTGCAGGCACGGAGGAAGGAGGAGATTGTCAATGCCAACGGCCACCAGAGGCACGGGCCCCCCAGGTGCCAGGACGAGAGAGGTACAGCTGGGCTGGGGTGATCCTGGAGGGACCCGAGGGGATGTTGTATTCAGGTTTTAATGTATTTTTCAGGGTAAGAGTTGTGCCAAAGGTTGGGTGGGGTTTGGAGGAGGGTTTGAGGGGACACTAAAAGTGGGATTTAGAGATAAGTGGGTTGTATCAGTTTGGAGTGTGTTTATTTAATTAACAAATTGGCGAGGGGTAAAGGTTAGTGGGGATTTGTGGTACCACACTCAGGGAGTGGAGATGACACCAAGTGATTGACTCTCTTCTCCCTGTCCCTCATGTTCCTGTTCCCATCAACACTCCAGCTCTTTGTGTAGAACTTCCCTGGTATTTCCACAGTGAATCTGCCCAAAGAGACAGGGATGGCCTTGGGTTATGAATGGATTTCCTCTTCAAGTGTGTTCTGTCATAGACTGACACAAATGCAAATCGTATTTTGGATGGATACACAGAGTACTTTGGTCAGGATGTTTTTATTCTTAGGAGACAGGGAGAGGGAGCCTGAGGCAGCAGTTGGGGAGGATTTTTCACACAGTAAATTATTGGATTTATAGCAGTAACTGTATGTGCTGTGTTTCTGGGAAAACCTCGAGGGAAAGGCCTGAAGCTGTGCAGCCTCTCTTGGGCAGAACTTCATTGTTAATGTGGGAGCAGGTCTGCCCTGGCCTGGTCCTTTCCATTCCATCTGAGCTGATATGAAGCATCCATCACAGGATGGGTTGGGTTGAAAGGGAGCTTAAAGCCCAGCCATGGGCAGAGACACCTGCTCTACCCCAGGTTGCTCCAAATTTATGCAGCCTGGCCTTGGACACTCCCAGGGATGGGGCAGTCACAGCTTCTCTGGGCACCCTGTGCCAGTTCCCCGGGTGACCCAGCAGGGCTGGGGTTGGACCCCCCTGCACAGACCCTGCCCCGGGAGGGGCTGTGACCCCCTGAGAGCCCCGCGGGTGAGGGCAGAGCCGTTCGGGTCCAGCTCAGAGAGCCGGTGCAGGGCTGAGGACTGAAGCCGTGTCGTCCCCCGCAGTGGTGCTGGCTCTGGCCGTGGCGCTGCGAGCCCTGGCCCTGGCCACCCGGAGAGTCCGGACCGTGCTGTGGTGCGCCCTGCAGATGACGCTGCCCAAAGGCTCGGCGGGCAAACGGGCCCGGGACAGAACTGCCCAGGAGGAGCAGCGGGGGGAACCGGCCCCGGCGGCCGCCAGAGCCCCGAGGGAGAGCGGCCCCGAGGGGACCCCGGCCCCCGGCACTGCCTGCGACAGGGGCGACACCGGCGCCTCCTAAGGCGGGATTATTTTGAGTTACTTTAAAGGTTCGAGTACCAGTGTTCGTATTTAAAGCTGTATCTTGGTGAGAAGTGGGGGTTGCCCGAAGGGCTCTCAGGTTAAGCTGTTAACAGGCAGGGTCAGAGCGTTGTAAAGCCAAACTGGTGAGTGTTAACTTAAAAAAATAATCACATAAATTCATTAACAGCCAAGATATTATTTAACTCCTGCAGGTGAACCCTGGTGTCCAACTCTCCCGATAACTCCTTTTAGTTTTGCTTTAAGAAAGGGGTTTTTAAATAATGGTTTTGAGAGACTGTGGTGTGATGGGGGTGAGGCTGTGTCAGGTCAGATTGTGATGTAAAACGGTTTCCTTATCGAACTAAAACCTGGAAACAGGAGGAGAAAAGGCTAAGAATACCCAATATTCATGTCAAATTAGATATTTAAGATACAAATATTTATGGCATATATGAGACTTTAGAATCTACGTTTGGGAAAGGAGATACCCAGGAGGTTCCACTAAATTCCCAGTAAGCAGAATCGCTGCGTGAAACCATGAGTGTAGTGAATGTGTTTGCAGATTTGGGCATGCTCTTAGGAACAAAGGAACCTCTGTTTTAAAGTATTTAAGCAGAATCAAACTATGACAGGCACCCAGGATTGTCCTGCAGGGCTGTGCAGCAGCTGCAATAATGAGCATTGTTTTTAATAAATTTAAATTTGGAAGAGATAGCGCAAAGTTCGGAAATTTGGGGTTTTCTTAAAGTTACTCTTTCACTAGTTTGGTTTGAAATTTGATTGCCAGCTTTTAGACTTCCTTCCCCTGTGCCTTTGGGCAGCTCCCAGCACTGGGGTTGGTGTGGGAATGGCAGTGGCTGATCCCCCGTGTGCTCAGGGAGGGGGAGCCACCCTGGGAACGTGTGGGTGAAGTCCCGGAGCTGTCGGTGCCTGGACACCCTGGGGTGGCACGGCCCTGGGGTGGCACTGTTCTGGTGTCACACGGCCCTGGGGTGACACGGCTCTGCTCTGCCTGCTGCTGGCAGTGCTGGGGTGCAGGAGGGGCAGTGGCATGAGATGATGTGACAAACTGAGGAAGGCTCAGCAGGCGCGTGAGTGAGTGTGTGGTCCCTGCAATGACCAGGAGCACTGCCAGGGGGTTCTGGGGCAGAAGCCCAACTTCCAGCAGTCAGTGCTCTGGGGTTTGTTGTGTTTAACCCAGGCTGTTGATGTTAAACAACTGACTGTACTGGCTGGAGTCATCTGTAGGAAATAAAGTCATTTTTGCTGAAGAGCTTTTGTTCTCAGTGTGTTCCCAGGCTGGGCTCCTCGAGGGTGAGGTGTTCATTTGTTGTGGAAAACGGGGATAAAGCAGAGGGTGCTGAGATCACTCCCTGCAGAGAGCCCTGACTAACGTTGGACACATCCAGGGGAGCCAGAGGGGGGAACTTTCCCCTGCAAGTGTCTCGTTGTGTCCAAGCTCTGCACTGCAAGGAAAGCTGATGCAGCAATTCCAGCATCTGCACTGGGATTCTTAGGGGAGAGTCCAGAGTATTTCTGCTCTATAAATAACTGCTGGCTGTCCTGGGTTGGGATCAGGGGAGCTGCCCAGGCACAGGCTGCTGGTCTGGGATGGGGGGGATGGAGGAGAGCCCTGGGGGGCAGGGTGGGGCAGCTCTGCAGCCTCAGGGGCTGGGAAGCACCAGCTCTCTTTGACTTCCCACCCCCGGCTGCTGCTGCTCCTGGTCATGGCTCCATTGCCTCAGGACAGCTGGTCGTCCCCTTGCTGCTGATCCCTGTCCCTCACAGGGCCTGTCCCAGTGGTGGAGGGAGGCCCTGGGCAGCAGGACACACCAGCCCAGCCCTGGGAGAGCAGAGGGACCTGCCAGGCTGTGGGACCCCATTCCCATTGTGTGTATGACTTTACACCCACAGTGCCCTCCTTACATCCACACACCCGTATGCAATGTGCACACATGGAGCTGGGAGGTTCCTGGACGGGCTCTGCAGTGCAGGAGGGGCAGAGGGGGCTCAGAGCCTCCTCTCCCAGGAGTGAACACTGCTGTGACCCTCACAGGGTGACAGGGTCAGCTGTGTCTGTGCAGGTGACAGCTCCAGCCTGGGCTGGTGTTTCCCTTGGAACCCAAGGGCTGGGCAGTGCCAGGCTGCAGAGCTCTGGGATCCAGCTCTGGAACGTGGGGAAAGCCACTTCTGCTGGCAAGGGTGGGCAGCAGCTGCTGCCACAGCAGGTGAGGGGCCAGTGGGAGCTGAGACCACCTGGGCCCCCAACACCTCCTGAGGTGCCCAGAGACAGCCCCAGGCCCTGCAGAGCCTCAGGGCTCCAGGACCCAGCCTGGGGCTGGGACACCCCTGCCCTTACCAGCTGCCCTCACCCTATCCCACCCAGTCCAGCACTGCCTGAGCCACCAGGATCCAGTTCAGCGCCACCAGCCCTGGGAACAGGCACAGCTGGGGCAGGGAAGGGAAAAGGGAAAGGGAATTCCACACCTGGGACACAAGGCGTGAATGAACAACCTGCACCATGGCAGCAACAGGGGGGCCCATGGCAACGCTGCTGCTGGCCAGGGCCAGCACAGGGCACGGCCCCCAGGAATGGCCACACACAGAGGAACCACTGCCTGGCCAACCGGATTTATTGTTCAGTCCAAAGACAAAGCAGTTGCAGAGTCACACGCACAGCAGTGGGATGAGGGGAGGCCTGACCCTGGAAGCAGGTGCTGGGTCAGGCACTGGGAGCTCAGAACAGGCAGCTGGAGCAGGATCCAGGGCAGGGCCAAGGCACAGAACTGCAGCTCACAGGATTAGTGTTCTTCCCAAGGTCAGCAACACTGTCACAGAAAAGGCTGGAAGGGGAGGGACGAGCCCTTTGGGATGGGGCTCAGATCTTGGTTTGGATCTTGGTTCCTGATGGGAGCTGTGCCCAGGGAAAGCAACAGGCTGGTGACCCCAGCACATTCCCCCAGCTCCCCCTGCTCAGCACCAAACAGCCTCAAAGCTTCACCCTGTCACAGCCACGGCAATGACAGTCCGTGTTCACCCCCCGGAACATCAGGGAGCAGGAAAGAACCACTTCCCAGCTGCCTGGAGTCTCCAAATCCTGTCAGGAGGGGGTTTGCTGCTGCAGTCGTGTCGCTGCAGCTCTTGATGCACTTCCTTCCTTTGCTGCAGCCCAGCACTGCCCCCACTGAGCTCAGCTCCATCCTGCTCCCCCAGCTCAGCCACAGCAGGGTTGTACCGTTGTCCTTGGCAGCACAAACACAGGGATACCCAAAGATGCTTTTCAAGGCTTGTGTAAGTAAATCCATGTCTGCCCAGAGCAGCGTGTCCTGACCTGGCTCTGCTCAACTGAACACACCAGACAATCACCTCACCCTTCTTTGGTACAGACACTGGGACACTGACACCCACCAGCACAGGGCACACAGGAGCTGCTCACAGTTTCTTTTCTGCTGCGTAACAAAACCAAAAAAAGGAGGAAAAACAAAAAAGAAAACACTTCCCAAAAACCATTCCCAGCCACGTGCCCAGAATTCCTGCTGCTTTTCAAACACACACTGTATTCAGAATTAATTTTATCCCTCCAGAGTCCGACACCAAACGAGCAGCTACCGCTTCCTCTCGCCCTTCTGTGTGCGCTTCTTCTCCTTCTCCTTCCGCTCCTGCTTGGCCAGCTTGTCCTTCTCCCGCTGCAGTTTGTCCTGCTCTTTTTTCTTCTGGAACTCGTCCCTCAGCAGCTCCCTCTCCAGTTTCCTGGCGTTCAGCACATCCTCCACGTTGGTGTTCCGGAACAGCGCTGGGGGGGGGGTTAAGGGCCGGCACCACACCAGGGTTTGTTCCACCTCCCCCTTCACCCTCCCACTTCTGCTTCCCCCCCAGGCAGGGAAGGAACTGGGGAATGAGAAATGGAAACACGAAACAGAATCTGGAGAAGGAAGGGGCTGGAGCACAGGTCTGAGGAGGAGCAGCTGGGGGGGGGGCTCAGCTGAAGAAAAAGGGGCTCAGGGGGCACCTGAAATTCTCTCCATTCCCTGACAGGAGGGGGGAGCTGGTGGGGGGGGGGGTCGGGCTCTGCTCCCAGGGAACAAGGGACAGGAGGAGCAGAAATGGCCTCAAGCTGTGCCAGGGGAGGGTCAGGATGGACACTGGGAAAATTCCTTCCTGGGAAGGGTTGTCCAGCCCTGGCACAGCTGCCCAGGGCAGTGCTGGAGAAAACTGATGTGTAAAAAAATGTGTCAAATCTGTACAAACCTGAGGAAGAAAACACCCAGGGGACAGCCTTGAGTGGCTTCAGTGCAGCTGTGTGGGACATGTTCTAACCCCCATAAAACATGTCCTGCAGACAGACACATGCACGGCCCTAATGCAGGGACAGGAGTAATTCCTGTTTCACATTTAGTTATGGGATAACACCTGCTGCCATCTCAAACTGACAGCTGGGAGCTGCAATCCAAATCCCTGTGCTGGGACAGACAGGGGACCTTGGTGTGGCTTCATTGCTGGTGGGATTTCCCTCTCTGGACACCACATCAATCTGATGTTCTGGGAGAACTGTCCTGACCAATGAGGGTGTTCTGTGAAGCTGCAGGATGTGCAAGAGGGAAGGAGGAGAGCAGAGTTGGGGTGAGCACAGGGCACTGTCACTGTAAGGTCAGGCAACACAGAGAGGAAAAACAGTCCCAAAGCTTAAAAGGTGCCCCTAAACAGGGAGGGAAGAATGGGAAGCTCCCTGTGAAGCTGCCTGCCTGCCCAACAGCCTGAGGCACCGGGGGTTCAAAGGATACATTTTTCTGATCCAATGTTCATTGCTGTCCCAGTCGATCCGTCCTGCTCGTCCCCACCAGTGAGACAGTTAAGGAAACATGGACACCAGTAATGAACTTGTGCCTCTCTGCAGTCACACTGCACTCAAAACACATCAAATAACGACTTTATCAAGCCAGGGGGAGCAGCTGATCCCACAGAGAGCAGGCAGGTACAAACCCCCTCCTGGCTCCTCCTGCTCCAGGGCCAGGTGTGGTTCCCCCCAGCTCTGCCTGTTCTTCACTCCAAACCCTCCCACTCCACGCACTCTGTAAAGGATGATTTCAGCACATTTCTCCTCAGAAAGCACAAGAGCAGCTCAGCACCTTCTCACAGAGGGACATTCCCTGCTGTGATTCTCTCCTGCCTCACCTGGGCTGGGCAAACCTTCACAGCCACACCCCAAACTGGGACCTTCCACACCTTGTCCATGGAAGTTATTTCGCCGTGGAGAAGGAACACTGCAAAGTGTCCCCTGGTTCTCCCCACCAGTCCCTGCAGAGCTGGGAGGTGTCAGTGTTGGAGGAGCAGCAGGGAAGGATATTCCTCCTCGTCGGTCACGTTGGCGTACTGGGCCAGCAGAGCCGCCTTCCTCTGCTTCTCCTCCTGCGAGGAGACTTCCCTGGGCTTCACCACCATCCTGGCCTGCCTCTCCATCATGCTGGCGATGGCCTGCACCTCGTCTGGGGGGACAGGAGGGACAGTGTCAGCCCTGAGCCCCCAGTGCCACTCCCCACCCCCTCCCTGTGCAGGGACACTGTCCCCGAGGGAATTCCAGCTGGGATGAGCTGAGGAGCCACCCAGGGTGGGGGTGACACAGTGGGTGACACCAGTGGCCCCTGCCCAGCCACTGCTGTTCCTGCAGCACACACGGAATTTCCTGGAGCCAGGGAAGGTTCACAGTGGAACTGGAATCACTCAGGCTCTGCCTAATGAAAATCCATTTGGCTCCAAATCATTTGCTCTTCCGCTTCAAAGCGGCTTAATAAGTTTATTTAAGTGTGTACTTAAAACACCATCAAAGAAAAACTGTAAGGGACCAGTTCCAAGCTCTCCCTTTGCTCCCAGCCAAGAGAAACCAACAGCTGATTTAACACCAAAATGCTGCTGCCCACTTCCTAAAATGACATCTGAGTTTGGACACCAGATTATTTTTCAGTCTGTCCATCACTTATCCGCAGGAATCTGTTATTCTAATAGATATGGGCTTCAGTGGGGATTTATCCTTTTATGGAACCCCAGTGAAATAATTAAATCCTTGAATTCCCTGAACCCAGACACGCTCTGCTGCCCTTCTGTGACAAGAAAAAGCCCTGTGGGTGAGCAGTGGCAGGAGCAGGAGGAGCCCAGCAGCAGCTCCAGCAATGCCAGTCATTTGTCCCCAGGAGGAATTTCTTTTATTTAACGCAGGGAACAGTGGAAGTTCTGCCTGTCCCAGCCAGAGGCAAGGACAGGACAAGAATTTTGGGGGAAAGCCACTGAGCAGCTGCTGTGTCCATGCCAGGGGTGAGGGCAGGGGGAGGCTGGGGCTGTCCCTGTGCCAGGTGACATTCCTGGGTGGCCCTGGGCACTGACAACGTGCTGCTTGCAACCAGGAAACACAAAGCAAACACAGAGCAGGATTTAGCCCACAGGGATGTCCCAGTGTCCCGGGCTCTGGTCAGGAATGTCACTGATCCCTGTGAGCTTGAACCAGCAAATCCTTCCAGCCCTTCCTTTGCACAGGGCCCAGGACAAACGTCCCTGTGAGTGAGGACAGGGATGGACGCAGGGAGGGGACACGGGGACAGTGGGGCTGTGCACAGAGGGGGGAGCCCAGCAGCCTCACAGCGCTCCCTGCACCAGCATTTATGGAACAGGGAGTTGGGATGGTTTCCTGCAGGGACAGCGCAGTTGTCCAGAGCACAATGCCAGGAACTGAAGCAGCACAAAACTGCTGCATCTGCCCCCAGTGTCACTCCTGGACAGAGACAGCCCTGGAGAGCTGGGCAAGGAGATCTCTGGAAATATCCCACAAGGGCTCCAGCTGGACTTTAATGACCACGTCATTCCAACCCTTCTCAGAAAAGAGATCGTACAGGGAAAACAAACAAAAAAGAGCTTTTCCTCTGCAGGATGAAGCCAAGGAGCAGATGCTGGGCCAGCCCACGGTGACACTGCTCAGGCCCCGTCCAGAGCTCAGGGTGAAACAGCAACTGGGCAGCAACGGAGTGAGGGGCAGGGCAGAGCTGTGGGCACTGCCACCCTAAGGGACAGGGCACAGCACCCTGAGGGGACAGCACTCACTCAGCACCCTGAGGGACAGGGTACACTCAGCACCCCTAGGGACAGCTCGGTACCTTCTTTCTCCTCTTTGGCATCCACAACCTGAGAGTCCGACCATTTCTCCACGACCTCCCTGCACACATCGTTCAAGAGATCTTCCTCCTGGCAAGGGAAGAGAGATTCCTCACTCTTGGAGCAGAGTTGGCTGCTCCAAACCAGCACGGCTCAGCCAGGGGAAGTGCCAGCTCTGAAGAATCTGAGTCCCCAGCAGCGAGCCCAGGACAGCTCCTCACCCCAGATCTGCTCCCTGCACACACACGCAGGGCTCTGGTCACCCTGGGCTGGCACAACCCCCCATGGCCAGTCCCTTGGCACAGAACAGCTCTGACACACGGGGGTGTCCCAGCCCAGGAGGCAGCCGGGCACCTTTGCTCCCCAAACCTCCTGCCCAGAATCCTCCCTTGTCCTGAGCGAGGCCACAGAAAGGAGTGGATTACACTGGATTAATCTGGTCAGGGCCAGTGTGGAGCTGAACCACCATGGTGGTACAGACAGAGCATCTCCCACCAAACACAGCCTGAGGGGCACTGGGAGGCCTCCACACTGCTCTGCACCCCTGAGCTCCAGCGTGGGGCTCCTGGGAGTGGCCAGGGCCAGGCTGGGACAGGAGAACGTGTCCCTGCCCATGGCAGGGGTGGCACTGGATGGGCTTCAAGGGTGTCTCCCGACCCAACCCATTCCACAGTTCTGGTTCTAGGGAGGTTTTTAAGTGCAGGAAACACTAACAGAAGGATCCTCCTTGATGGATGGATGGATGGATGGGATGGGGTGGGATGGGCTCCCTGAGTGCAGGAAACACTGCCCCACTGGAATGAAGGCTGGCACAATGATAAGGAAATTTATATTAAACAGGAGGTACACATTCCCTGGGTGCCTGGTCTCTGTGTGCAGGAGGGAGGAAATCAGGGCAGTGTTTGCCAAGGAATGGCAGCAGCTGGAAAGGGAAAGGAAGGGCAGAAGATTCACAGTGACAGAGCAGTGACCAGATAAATGAGGTTGGTTTGGAGTTCAGTGAACACAGAGAAAAATTAACCCTGGAAAATAAACCTGTCTGGTTTAAAGAGAAGAACTGGACAGCAACAGAACTCGGTTTTAAATTACTCGATTAGAAATGGTGACACCTGACCAAGCTCAGAACTAATGCAAGGCACGGTCAGGGCTGAGGAACAACAGACACATCCAGGTGTCACCTGAGCTTTGCTGTCACAAGAGTTGTGAAAAACAAACAAATTAACAAAAAAAATCACCTGGAACTTGTGTACAGAACTAAGAGGAAAGACTTGGCAAGAAAGGCCGCAATTCACTAAATAAAAGATTATTTCACAAGTCAATACAGAAATAAGCACAGAATCTACAAATAAATTTAAAAAAGGAACATTCTAAAAGGAGCCGTTACAAAGTCTGAGGGTTCAAGAGACAAAAATGTTTTGTGGGAATTGCAGAAAAATGAAACTGAGCTGGAAACTGCAAAGGAGACAAGGAAGGGAAGGAAGAGGCTGTGGTGGGACAGGGCACGGAGAGCCCTGGATTCCACGGACACGGGAACCCCCCAGCAGCACAGGAGAAGGGGAATGAGGACTGAGGAGAAAAGGTGGAACAGCACAGGAGGGGATGTGAGGAAAGGGGAGTGTCAGTGGCAGGGCCTGAGCTCAGCCTGGCAGAGTCAGACATGGGCTCTGCCTCTGCTGAGTGGGGCAGCTCTGGTAATTAAGGAGAAGTTAATTAACAGCTATTCCTGTCCCCAGCACTGTTGTTTGCTTCTCCTGCTCCTTCAGGCTCCAAGCCCCAGTCACACCCGGGACAGGAACCCCCTCCCTGCTGGTGCTCCGGGGTGGGACGGGCAGGGAAAGGAAGGTGCTCTGCCCTCCAGGAGACCCGTGTGAGGTGGCAGAGGCAGCGAACAGCCGTGACCTGTGACGGCAAAAGGCTGATTGTGCCCATCCTTTGTGCTCCCACACCGCGGTCTGGGGGCAGCTGTCACCGACCGCGGCACCGCTCGTGATTAACCGGGACCATCCCCCCCGCACCCCCGGGAATGTCACACACAGCACCGGGATCTACCCCCGAAAGTCACCTCAGACCCCCCTGAGCCCTGCACACAAACACGGGGGTCCCGGTGAGCCCCACGGACACACCCGCCAGCAACGGCCCCCGGGCGGCCCTGCAGGGGCCGGGAAAGGGGTGACCCCCCCGGGAAAGGGGGTGATCCGCCCGGGGAGGAGATGATCCACCCCGGGGCCGCGGCCCGCCCTGTCCCCCCGGCGGGTCCCTCACCAGGCAGGCGGCCAGCACGGCCCGCAGCGCCTCCAGCCGCTCCTCGTCG
>WEKX01023877.1:84061-98691 GCA_013390025.1 Pitta sordida | reverse complement strand
CGGGGGGGTGAGAGCGGGGCCGGGGCTGTGGGGCTGAGGGGCCGAGGGGCCGAGGGGCTCTGGGGCTGTGGGGCTGAGGGGCTCTGGGGCTGTGGGGCTGAGGGGCTCCATCCCGGGGCTCTCCCAGCACCGGGGTCCGGTGACCGGGGGCTGAGGTTCCCCCACCATCCTTCTCACCCCGTTTTTCTCTCTGCTCTTTTTTTTACATACATTTTCCCCGGTTTTCTCGCTTCTCCCGGTGTGGCTGCGGTGGGCTCCGGGGGTCTCTGGGCAGCGCTGCCCTGCTCGGGACCAGCCCCGTGGTCCTTTCCCTCAGCCTGTCCCCGGGTGGGCACCGCCGTGCAGCCCCTGCCCGGGGCTGTGAGCAGCTCCCTGAGCCCGGCGGTGCTGCCCCAGCCGGGGTGACCGGGCACATGGAGCACCTCCCGGGGGTGGTGACTGGTTGTGCGGTGGTGGGACCGTGTTCAGCCAGCTGTGACTGGGGGTCTGGCCATGGGCGAGGCCTCCCAGGTGACGGCAGCTGGTGCCTGGTTTCCCCTCATCCCTCACCATAACCTGTGGCAGTTTGATTGTTTAGGGAAGTTGTGAGGATTCCAAATGGGATGAAGTAGGGCAAGGCCGTGGAGCTGTGGGGTGTCTCATGGTTTTCCCAGGAAAGCCACGTGGACCCTTTTCCCTGGGAAGCTCTTTAGGTGTGACATCCTTTGTGGCCTCCAGGTTCCCTTGCTGCTGATGTTCCTCACCAATTCCTGACATCCTCTCCCCTAACGCTTCAAACAGCAGCACCACCTCAGTCCCTGGGCTGGAGCTGAGCCGGGGTGCTGAACCTGGTTGTCCAGCAGCTCCATCTTTGCGTTTCCTTCTTACTCCTGCCCACCCTTTGCTCCTGACAGTTGTTACTGTTTGTTTTCAAACTTTAGTCTCAGGTGATCACAGAATTAGTAAGGCTGAAAAACACCAGAGATCATGGTCTCATGTCACCCCGGAAATTCACTCCCTCGATGCACACGCAGGTGTAAAATCTTCATTTAACTCTTGTTGCTGCTGTTTCTCCGCTGCCAGGATCACATGGGGAAGGTGCACTTGCACTGTTTCCCTGTTTGTTTAGTTGCACCATCTTCCTGAACTTGCTGGTTCCTCCCTGCCCTCCCCTGGATCCACACTCAGGGATGTCTCTCATCCTCGAGTCTGAGAGCCACGTGTTCTCAGCAGTCAGTTTTTCTCTTGGAAATAACTTCAGCCTTTTTCTGTCCTCCTGGCTCCTGTCAAACCCCACCCTGGGTCTCTTCCCTCTCAGAAATGAGGTGCACTGGGCGTGGAGCTCCTGTGGAGACGCTGAGCTCAGCTACAGCCCAGGCACTCTGCAGAGCAGCTCTGGGAGCACTGCCTGAGCCCGGGTGCTGCGTGGGGCTCAGGACCCAGTTAAGGGCATCCCATGCCTTGGGTTTAGATGTGGCACCTTGAAGCTCATCTCGGTGTAGCGCTGGTGACACCCTGGGGTGTTATTTGGGTGGGAAGGCTGTGAAAGCCTCTGATCCCCAGAATGCTGCAGGAAAGCCCCGCAGTGTCCCCTGGGGCACTTCCCATGCCCTGCTCTGGGATCTGCAGCAAAGGAGCATAACCAGCTTGTTCAGCAGCTGCAGTTTGGGGCTGCCCAGATCTTTGTCTTCCCAGGGGCTCACACTTGTGTGAGTGCCCCAGGACTCCTGCCCGGCTTCTGGGCAGTTGAGTCACTCTGGGTTTGTGATCTGTCCCAGCTGTTGGGTTTCCAGCTCTGCCCTGGGCTTGTAGCTCCTGTGCAAAGGTGTGTGTTTGTTTGGCCTCTGGGGTTCCCTCCTGTCCTGTTCTGTGTGGAGCTGCTTGTCCCAGCTCTTCACTTTCCCCTTTATTTTGCTAAAACACATTCTACCCTCCCAGAGCTGCTCTACACAATCCATCACGGCCAGGGCCTTTTTCTCAGCTGTTGTTCTTTCCCAAGCCATTGTTTGAGGAGTAGGTAGTGCTGGACAGAGCCATGGGTGTCTCAGTCTGAAGGTTCTGGGGACTCTTTCCAGGGCCTGCACTCCCTGGGATCGTGGGATCTCATGTTTCTGGAGGAAGGAATCCTGTGGGGCTGAGTGCTTCCAGCAGCCCCTCACTGAGGGGGTTTAAGCCAGGGGCAGAGCTTTGCTTAGCCAGGCTCCTCCAGCTCAGAGTTGGACCCTCTCACAGCTGCTCTGTTGTGTCTCACTGCAGGTGACCGAGAGCTTCCTGAGCAAAGAAATCACTTGTGTGGTGTCCAGCAACAGGGAGGCCAAAGGGGACAGAGCCAGGAGCACCCCGACCTCAGGAGACACAAAATCCACCAGCTCAGGGGCTGCTGCCTCCAAAGGGAACCCAGCCAGGCCTCACCAGAAGCCACCAGACACTGTAAGAGTTGTTACACTGTGAAGGTTTTGACCACCTCAGAGTTTGGCCCAAGGGGTTCATAGGGTAGAACCTGAAGGGGTGTTGGGGGTGAGGTCTGTCCTGCTCTGAGCAAACATGTGGTGTGGGTTTTCCCTCTGCTCTGGCTGTTCCTCCCTGTGTTTGTTGTCTGTGCCATCACTGTCCACTCAAATGTGCCTGTCACAGCTTTGGGAATCAGGGAAATCTGCTGGAATGGATGGAGGGCTTGGGTGGCTTCCCCAGGGAACAGGCAGAGGTGTGGCTGGGGGAGCCAGAGAAATGTCAACCAGATAAAGGCACTGCAGGCTCTGGATGTGTATTCACAGGCACAGGGAAAGGCCACTGCAATCTGTGAGGAGATCCATGAGTGATCTCCAGGAAGGAATGTCTGCACGCTCTGTTTGCCTATCAGAGCTGGGCTTTGTGCTCGTGGCCAAACTCCAGCACCCCCCTGGAATGTGGTGTCTGCTGGGAGCTGTGACTGGGGAGAGGCTGCTGCCCCGTCCCAGGCTCTGGGCATCTCTGCCAGCTGCAGCTGGACCACCTGCAGTGGCAAACCTGAGCCTCAGGGGTATCACCCCGTGCTGGTCCCTGTCCTGGCTCACAGCACCATGTCCTCATCTTACAAAGAGCTGAACTGATCTGATGAAACCATGACTGCGAATAAGGCTCAGCTCCCAGGAAGGGAAGCAAAGATGTTCCTGGCCACCATGTTGGGGTGCCTGGAGACAAAGAGGCTCAGGGGGACCTTCTCGCTCTCCCCAACTCTGGCAGGAGGGGGGAGCTGGGGGACGTTGGGCTCTGCTTGCAGGGGACAAGGGGAAACAGCCTCAGCTTGTGCCTGGGGAGGCTTAGGTTGGATAATGGGAACATTTCTCCACTGAAAAGGTGCTCAGGCCCTGGTGCTGAGGGCAGTGGTGGATTCTCCATCCCTGGGGGGAGTTAAAAGCACTTGGGATGTGGTCCAGCCTTGGCAGTCCTGGGGGATGGTTGGACTTGATAACCTTGGAGGCACTTTACAGCCTGGGTGATTCCATAATGCAGAGGCACTTTCCAGGCTGAATTTGTGCTTCCTCTGGGCTCACTCTGGAGCCTTCAGTGCTGGTCAATAATTCCACTCTTGGCTGCACTGTGAGCGCAGAGCCAGGCACTCTGTGTGCCCTGGAAATGCTCAGGCCCTGCTCCCCAGGGCTGTCCCAGGAGCTCTTTGCTCTGTCTCCTCTCTGCAGGCCCTGCTGAGCCGGGGGAAGGAGCTGCTGCAGAAGGCCATGAAGAGGCAGGTGAGCTGCAGTGCCGGGCTCTGCTGGGGCTGGGGGTGCTCAGGGTTGTGCTGAGCAGGGCAGGAGCAGTGCCAGCCCTCCTGCAGAGCCCCTGCCCTGCTGACAGGGCACATCCTGGCTCTGGGAAGGGCATGGAGCAGTTCCCTGTGGCCTGAGGAATATTGTGCTGTGTTCCTGGAGCTGTGCCATCCATCCGGGGGGCGGGGGGGGGAACACATCCTGGTGGCTGCTGTTCATGGAGCTGTGCCATCCATCCAGGGGGGGTGACATCCAACCTCTAAGGCCTGTGCCAGCGGTTTGGGTGCTCAACATGAGAGAATTATTGACACAAGGCCCATTCCTGGATGAATTTTTAGCCTAAAAAGAACAAAAGCCATGCAGCTGGGACAAAAGGCTCCCCTGCAGTCCTTTCCCTGATGACACAAGTGACCAAACCAATCTCGGTGCTCATTCTGTAGCAGGGATTAGAAATTTGCCCTCGATGTTACTGTTAATTTGGGATTGATAAAGCCGAGCTCAAACCTTTTCTGCCGTGCCCTGGTTTTGATAACAGCTACCCAGTGCTCTGTCAGTTGGGCAGCAGGAAAAAAAAAAACCCTCAATCCAAGCTGAATTTAGGCTGCACATGTCCCTGCTGTGAGCTGAGCCTTGCCAACCCTCTGTGTGCAGGACACCTGCAGTGGCAGCAGCATCCTGGCCAATGCTCGCCTGTGGGGAGTGCAGATCCTGCACGTGGATGGTATCCTTGCCTGAGGGGGAGTGAGCCTGCTGGGAACTGGGGGGTGGGACAGGGGGAGCTGAAGTGATGTAAGGAGTGTGGAACAGCGGGAGGAACTGCAAGCAAATCTTGTGGCCTGGCCCAGGCAGGTCTGCCCTCACAGCCAGGTTAATTCTGGGTACGGAGTGTCCCAGTGTCAACAGCAAACACGGGGCATGTTGCACTGTGCTGAGGCTGTAACACCGGGAAATGTTACTGGAGTGGTCAGTGCATCAGTTTGTTACTAATGAACCTGGAAGTGCAGCTCATGGTTAGGGCAGGAGTCGGTGGGTTTTAATTGGGAAGTGCTGGTGTTGGAGGAGCTGTGCTGGAAGGCTCTCCCTGTCCCCATGATGGATGGGCAGGGGGTGATGGGAGAGACAGATGGTGCAACTCTGGTTCTAAGAATAGGTCTGGAGTAAGAGGCTCCTGAATGTCCAGTGACAGTGACATACAGCCCTGCCCCAGCCTGTCTGGGCCCTGATGGAGGTGGCTGCTGCCAGCCCCTGTCCCTGAGCCTGTCCGGGCTGTCACACCTCGGGAGCTGCTGCAAAACTCCTGCCAGTGGCTCCTTTCTGCAGAGAGCAAACTGGGATGGCTGCTCCTTAAAGTGTTTTCTTGGCTTCATCCTGGGCCAATTCCCTGGGGGGGACGCTCTGCCAGGGGCTGCAGGCTCCGGTTTCCTGGTTGGGAACAGCTCCCTGCCCTTGCTGAGCTCTGGCTCCTTGACATCCCACCTGCACAGAAATGTTGTCCTACACCCAGCAGCTGCTGCGAGCCGTCTCAGGAGCAAGGAAACGGTGCCAGAAGACAGAGGTAACAACTCGGCTCCAGCCAAACTGGGGTCCTTGGGTAGCTGTGAGCAATCCTTGTTGCTCCTCCAGTGCCAATGGGCCACTCAGGAGGCTGTTCCAAGAGCTGGAGCCCATCCAGCACTGGGCAAGCTGGTGCTTCTGTTCAGGGAGGGATGTGACAAAACTCTAAGAATGTTTTTCTTTATGAGTTTTGGGGTAAAACCAGATGAGAATGAGGCAGATCTTGGTAACAATCAACATCTGCAGCACAGCTGATACTGGTTTTGGCTGCGGAGGGACTAAGGGCATGTCATGGTTTAATCCCAGGTGGCAACTTGGCTGCTCTGATCCCCATGGGTGGGATGGGGAAAGGAAAAGCGAGGAGAGACTCACGGGTTGAGGTGGAGATGGTTTAACAGGGAAAGCAACTGCTACACACATGAGCAGAGCATAGTAAGGGGGTGATGTGGCTGGGACACAATCCTTCCTGGAGGATTGTTTGATGCCTTGGAGAGGCCAAGGGGAAGGTGGGATGTGATGTCAGAGCATGGCAGCCTTGGTGTTGTATTTAAACTCTCTGGGTAACCTGGGGGACACAATGTGAGGGGAGGGGCTCTGGGTGGGGATGCAGGAGCTCTGGAGCTGCTGCTCTGGGACCAGTGAGTGCAGCTCCCAGGCCAAGTGTGTCCCTCTCTCCTCCAGGGGAAATGCCTTCCCTCCGGACCCAAGGTGCACAAAGGTAGGCCTGGAAGTTTTGTTCCTGTTTATGCTCAGAAACTGCTTGGAGAAGCTCGTTTAGAACTTGAAATCCATCAGAAACCAGCAATCCCCCAATGTGTCAAGGCAGTTTCCCTTGAATGGGTTCGGGAACTCCTTGTTGGAGTCTGGCTGCTGCCTCCCAGGGCAGCTGAGGACCTTGGATTTCAGGCAGTGTTCTGAAAAAATCCCATCAAAATCCCAGCTCCCGGAATCCCGAGGCACCTGAGAACTGCACACTGAATCCACCAGCTCAGAGGAATTCGAGGAATAATGCATCCTCCAGAGGAGAGCGTGTTCCTGCAGCCCACTCACTGCTGTCTGCTGAGATGTGCTGGGGAGGGGGGGAACAGCCAGGGTCTCATCTGCCATTAGACAGGAGCCACTTGTGGAGCTGAGATTGGCACAGGTCACTTGTTTGACTCTATTGGAAATGTCTCAGAGCAGACTCTGACCTGGATTGTGTCCCACCCACCTGGGAGGCTGTTTCCCAGTTTGGGGTGGGGGAAGGTGCTGAGGAAAGGCTCGAGAAGCTGTTGGATCAGGCAGACCAAGCCCTGAGCCTGGGCTGGGCACTCAGGGGCAGTGGAGCTGTTTGCTGTCACTGCCAGGGTTGCTCAGGGCTGTGCCCCCATCTGAGCTGGATCTGGGGCTCAAACACAGCCTCTCTCAGAAGTGCTGAGCATTTGGCAGCGTTTGCACAGAAAAAAACTTGCTCCAGTACTGAAATAGCTGCCTGGGTGACGTAGCAGCACATTTGATGCAAGAGGAGGGCGAGGCTGGAGGAGCTGCTGAGGACAGGTGGGCTCAGCATTGCTGGGAAAGGAGGGTGAAACATCTTGGGGAAAAAATAGCACTGAGTGCCAGGATCACAAGAAAACAATCCTCCTCGCCCTTCAGAGGATGAGGGAGGCAGGAGAGGCTTGGTTTCAGGGTCAGGTAGATGCCCCCTGGGAACACCTTGGTGCTTATTTCTTTCTTAACCAGATCCCTGCTCGGGTTTCCAAGGTGAGCATCACGATCTCGCCTGTGAGAGGAACTTCCCTGCAGGACTGGGGGTCCTGGGAGCCTCTCCTCCCAACCTGGCTCTGAAAACCTTTTCCCTCAATGCACTGCTGAGGGAGAAGGTTCCCTTGGTGTAGTTTGTGCCTCTGTAGGAAACAAAGCTGCTGTTTGTCCTCCTCGGGGACTGAGTGTGGGCCAGACACTGCTCTCGAGTGGTGTTCTGGTGCCAGGCTTGGCTGGGCAGCACCTTGGGCTGCCTCCAGCAGCTCTTGCTGCTCTGATTTCACAGTCTTGGCCTGAGCTGTTCCGAACTCAGGGTTCCTGTGTCAGGGGGAGTGGAGGGGAAGGTGCTGCAAGGTTGGTGCAGAGCTCTGAGCTTGTGCAGCTGCTGCTGCAGTTGGGGTCTCGTGACCTCCTCTTGTGCTCAGCAGCACACCAGGGTCAGGGGGAGGGACGCATTTGGGGGTTTGAGGTGGAAGGGTCAGGGTTGGGCCAGTGGCTGTGAGACTGAGGGGCAGTAAAGGTGTGAGGGGTTGGCTGGTTGCTCTGCCAAAGGTGGAGATGTCCCACACTTGGGCTGTGGTAGGGTTTGGTCACCCCACTACTCTTTCTGGGGGCCAGGGCTGTTGAAAGTCACCCAAAGAGCTGTTCTGGCTGCCCTTGGCCATCACTGGGTGTTCACTGGTGCTGGAAGTTCTGATGAGCCCAGTAGCCCAGTTGTGCTGGGGAATGAGTGACTAAGTTGTGGATTTGGCCAGGACAACTCCTAACAGTGTTCCTCTCTAGCAGGAAAACTGAAGCCCCCTTTTCTGAAGGTTGAAGACGATAGCAGGTGAGACCTTTCTAAATATTGTACCTTAAAACCTCCGGGGCTCCCAGGGAGGGAATCCTTCACTGGTTTCACTGTTTGGCCCACAGGGTGAATCCTGCCTGCCTTGCAGGCCCTGTTCCACAGTGGGAAGTTGACCCTCTCCCAGGGGGAGGCAGATGGAGTTTAGAGAAACAATCCAGGTGGCTCCTGTGTCGGGGGAAAAAGGTGTTAAACGAGACTTGACAACAGTTTCCTTCCTTGCTCAGATTCCATGTGTGGCCCTCAGCAGGTCACTTAATCCTTCAGAGCCAGTGCAGTGAGGGAGGAGATTGAAGTGCAGGAGGTCAGGGCCTGTAACTTGACTACAGCCCTGGGCACAGGGGACCTGATCCTGTGGTGTTTCTGACAACTCTGTAACTCTAACAGCATCCCCAGGGCCAATTAATTATCCTGAGGGCAACACTTGAGGCAGCTCAGAGTCAAACACTCAGTTTTATGTGCTGCATGCAATGAAGAGGAGAGATGTGGCCTGGGAACCAAAACCACCCTGTGCTGCCTTGTATCTGGAAATGCTGCAGTGCTGTGCCCCGGGGCTAAAATGGGGTTTGGCTGAGCAGGCCAGCCTGCCTCCTGTCCCAGACACGGCCCTGGGGGACGGACCTGCCTCCTGTCCCAGACACGGCCCTGGGGGACGGACCTGCCTCCTGTCCCAGACATGCCTCATGAGGGCTGTAACGCCTCCAGTGAGCAGTGGGCGCTCTCTGGCACAGCCCCAGGGGAGCACTGGGCAGTGTCTCACCATAACTGGGATGAGCCCCTCTGTGGGAGGGACAGCTCTCACCAGGCCATTGCTGCCATGAGTCTGATGCCCTGACCTGCTGCTTTCAGGCAATTCCGGCCCTTCCACCATCAGTTCCAAAGCTTTCCTGAGCTGAACTTCCTGGCACCCAAAAGCTCCAGCCCGTTTGAGCCCCTGAAGAGCCTCTCCAACTCCTGCCGAGCCAGGTAGGAATTGCAGCAACTCGTGTGCAGGTGTTTAACCCAGCTCTCCTCTCCTGCTGCTTCCTGGGATCTGGGAGCCAGCTGCCTTTTGGGGGCACAGGGAGCCCTGTCCTGGGTCCCAGGGCAGGTGCTGCCAGGTGAGGGTGACCCCTCTGTCCCTCCCAGGCGTGGGGAAGGCTGTGCCCTGCGCAGTGATGGAGGGAAGAGCCCCTGTTCCACACCAGTCACTGTGCCCAGGAAGAGGAGGGGATTCTGTGAGTGCTGCCAAGACACCTTCGAAGAGCTGCAGAAGGTAAAGGTTCCCCTGGGACCGGGTTTCCAAAATTCTGGGGGTCACTCAGTGGCTTTTATTAATAGAGTCCTGCCCTGTGGACTCGCCCAGCAGGAGCTGTGGTGGCCAGGTTGGATCCCTTGTGGTGCCCAGTGGGATCTGCCTGTGCTGGAGGGGATGTGGGATATCTGTGCCCAGCCCAGCTCAGAGCACACTGGGGGTTTGAAGGTTGGAGTGTGATGTTCTCTGGGGCTGGGAGGGCATCAAGGACCATCCTGTTACCTGATCCATAAGGGATGATGATGGGGAGCCTGATCAGGTGGATTAAAAAGGAGGAAAGAGGGTTTTTTATCTCCTGGAAGATGCCAAACTCTGTGGCTTTTGGAGTAGGGGGTCAGTGTGGCTGAGGGTTCCCAAACCTGCTTCCAAACAGCAGCTCTGGTCTGTCAGGCTCTGGGAAGGGCCTGTTCTTGCCAATTTGCCCCTTGGGAAGGGTTTAAATTGTTGCTAAAGGGCCTCTGCCACCTTCCAGCACCTCCAGAGCCCCCAGCACCAGAGGTTTGCCCAGGATGACTCTCGGTACATCCCTGTGGATCGTGTCATCTCCCAGCTCACCAACGGCTTCGTGGAGTGGTCAGCCAGGTGAGTCTGGGAATCTGGGAACTCCTGGAGCCCAAAGGCAGCAGGTGCTGCTTGGCACAGTTGTGGGAATGGGGTCAGGCAGCGGGGGCAGAGGCTGCAGCAGCACCAGCTTGGGACACTCCAGGCAAAGCTTGGACAAGCCCTGGGAGGTGTTCCTGCATTTCCTTCTGGTTTTTGCCTCAGAACTCCCCCTGGACACCTTGTGCCTGCTAACCTAGAAAGGACAGCTGAGCCCACCCCTGTCCCCATGTCTGACACAAACCCCACAGTGCCCAGGCCCTGGGCTGTGGGAAGGCCGAGATCCCTTGTGCTGCCCATCTCTGGCAGCAGCAGTGTCACTGCTGAGCCTCACCTGCTCCTGAGCCAGGGCTGCCAACACCCTGCACTGCAGGACAGGCCTCGGTGCACTGGGGGAGGGTGTTGCTGGGCCTGGCTGAGCATTAACTGATGGTTCTTCACAGGGTGCCACGGTCCTGCCTGGCAGGTGAACGTTTAGTGCCTCAGGCACAAGGTCCTGGAGGAATGGAGCGGCTGCCAGAGCAGGGTGCTGTGGAACTGGTGATGGACACGGAGCAGGATCACGGCCTGGGATGTTCCCCCTGCCAGCCCAGGGGGAGGGGCAGAGATCCCAGGGGAGGAGGGGAGTTGTCAGAGCACAGCTCTGGGGCAGCAGGGCTCAGTGCAGGGGTCAGTGCTGCCCCTGGCACCATGGAGGGGGCTGGGCTGGGGGCTGCAGGCCTGAGCTGGGGGCCTGGCACAGCCCCTGCTCCTGTGGGACAGGCAGCTGCTGCTTCGCCTGCCCCTCCTGGGCAGCGAGTGCTGGGCTCTGTCAGCCCCCCCCCAGCAGCACTGCCGGGCTCCAGGAAGCGCCAGCTGTCCACACACAGTGCCCAGGGGGGAAAGAGGCCCAGGCTGGAGCTGGGGGGGGACACGGACCTGCTGGGGGCTGGGGTGGGGGCACAGATGTCTGAGCCAGGCTTGCCTGGTGTGACAGAGACTGGCAGCCTGCCCCTGCACACACAGCTCTGCAGCAGACCTGGGAGCTGCCCGGGCTTGGATCTTTGCCTGTGTGGGAGCCCTGAGGATGCCACATCCCAGCCAGGATCCCCGGGAGCTGTGGGTGCCCCAGGGGCTGCTGCAGCCAGCACCGGCAGGGAGTGTGGCTGGAGCAGGGCGAGATCCCGAGGGGACAGCGACAGCCCTGGGAATGTGGGGAGGGCAGAGCTGGGGAGCACAGGGAGCAGCAGCACCAGCTGTGCCACTGGCCGCCCGCCCTGTCCCACACCGCCTGTGGCTCAGGCCAGATGCTGCTGCTCCCTCTGTGTCAGAGCTGCAGGAAAAGCAGCTCCTGAACTCCCTGGGCACAGCAGAGAGCGGGCACTGTGCCCTGGGCTCCTTCCCCCTCCTCCACAGAGCACCCAGAGCACTCGGGCTGCTCACGGCTGTGGCAGAAGCTCCTCGGAGTCAGAGTGGGATGTCCAGGGCAGCAGAGCTCCAGCTGTGGCCAGGGCCGTGCTCCAAAGGACACACGTCACTGTGAGGGACAGTGGGTACGAGTCCCAGCTCTGCTCGGGGACGAGGCAGGAGTCGGAGCTGGGCTGGGCAGCCCGGGAGGACAAGAACTGCAGGACCTGCTGCACGGACACCAGAGGAACCTTCCCGCTGTTTGAGACACTTCTGGGCAGCTGGACCAGCTGAAACCACCTCCTGGCCACTCTCTGGACCCGCGGGGGGAGCTGAGGAGGGGCTGGAAAAGTATTTACTGAGTCACCCTCCGTGTCAGGAGCAGGAGGCACATCCAAGAGCTGGAGTGAGGACCATCAGTGTGATGTGGCAGCCTGGACCCTTCCTCCTCCTGCTGGGACTCAGTGGGAATGTGGCCTTGCTGTCCCTGGCTGTGCTCAGGGCTGGGATCTTCCCTCCTCTCTGGTGGCCACATTTAGAGCCAACACTTCCTCTAACTCCTGTCAAGGTCACTGACACAGTGCCTCTGGAAGTCTCTCTTCAGCAGGAAATGCTCTTTGCCCTTCCAGAGTGAGAGCAAGGCCTGGTCCTCCTGCCACCAGGGCCTCAGAGGTGCCAGGACTGGGGGGAGGAGGGTCAGGGGGGTGAGATTTTTTTTTTTTTTTTTTTTTTGCTCCTCATGTGGTTTGGGGGTTTGTCTTTGACTATTTACAGATGTTTTTAACTTGTACTAAGTTGTTTTGGTTTGGGGTTTTTTTAGCAAATGTTTAAGCTTTGAAATAAAATGGAAGGTGAGATCCTGCTGGGTGGAACGTGTCTGGTGGCAGGAGAGGGAGGGTCTGTGGTGTCTGCAGCCACAGAACATCCCCCCAGAGCTGCTGTACCAGAGGAAGGTGGGCAGCAGGCCCTGGGAAGCTGTTCCCAGTGCAGGGGTGTGGAGGAACTGGAGAGCAGTTGGTAGGAGTCTCTTGTCCTCTATGGGGTGTCTTAAAGCAGCCTCTGATTTCTTGAAGGGCAGCCCCAGGCAGGATGGGGCCAATCCTTGTCCATGGCAGGTATCCCAGGCTGGGAAAAGGAAAGACTCACTGCCCAGGGGCGTGGGACAGCCCCAGGCCAGGCACCCGGGGCTGGGGTCTGTGTGTCCTTGGATTGTCCTTGTTCAATTCCTTCCCTCCACTCAAGGCTTGGAGGGAAGCCCTGAGCAGTGGGATCAGCTGTCCCTGCTGGGAGCAGGACCCTTGGGAGGGCCTTGGAGCACACACCAACCCCCACGCCCCTGTGCCCGACTGCCTGGGGGGAGTGTCCATTCTGTGCCCCTCAGACAGCAGCGGGGTGCCCTGGGTGACAAGGAATGGCCCCTCCAGGCCACTGGCCTCTGCCCAGAGCTGTGGGTTGTCCCCTGTGGAGGCTGGGGTAGCTCACAGCAGCATTCCTTGATGGAGGAAGCAGTGAGCTGCCCTGGGAGGGGTGGTTGTCCTTTGCCAAGTCTGACCCTCCCAGGGCAGGGAGCGGGAGCCCCAGTTCCTGTCTGTGCCCAGTGCCTCATGGGGGTCTCTGCTCCTGGGGCTGCAGCAGCTGTTTCATCACCCAGAGTCTGTTCCTGTGCAGCAAACCCCGGGGGCGGGGGGGAGGGAAGGGAAAGGTCCTCTTCTTGCTGTACCAGCCCCTCTTGCAGGGGCAGGGGGTGCTGTGGGGACCTGACTGTGACCCCTGGCACGTCCTGTGCTAAAACCAGGCTGAGACAAACCTTCCTTGTGCCATCCTGGGCACTGCAGGCTCTCATGGTCACAGGCTGAGCTGCAGAGTTTTGGAGGGGAGGGGGCTGGGCCTTGACTCCCTCCCAGCTCCACCTGCCTTCCCTCACACCTCTCCATCCTTCTGCCACTCCACTTCTGCCCAAAAGTGATGGAAACCAGGAAAGGGCTGGTATTGAGGGGGTCCAGGTGGAGTCTGGCCCAGACATGAGGGACTGGGACTCCCTGTGGAAAACATACCACAAACATCCCAGACAGACAAAGCTGGTGCTCCCATGGGTGGGTTTGAGCTGCCACTGGGCACCCAAGGGCTCTGTTATGGGTGGGTGTGGGAGTGCTGGGGTGAGAAGGGAGCGGGCACAGGGCAGCAGGCGGCAGCTGCTTGGAAAAGAGGCACTTCCATGGAATGGGGACACGCTGCCATAGCTCCCTGCAGTCCCTGAGTTGGCACAGCAGGTGTTGGGAGGAGGAGGTGGGTGTGAGGATGCCCCTGGGCACTGCTGAGTGCATGGGGAGGGGGCTGGAGCCTGATCCCGGGTGCCACAGGAGGGACTGGGTGGAGTGGTAACAAAAAATGGACCAAAAATATCTAAGTGGGGACAATTCATCCTGGAGGAGAGGATGTGAACTGGGGTTCAGAGCCTCCAGTCTAGTCTTTTGGGGTGCTCCAGAGCCCTCCCAGGGCAGTGGGTGTCTGTGGTGAGTTGGGGCCACCAAAGCCTCTGCATTTCCACCCCCCCCCAACCCCCTCAGGAACATGTGGTGGCTCAGCTGTGCTCTGTGTCCCCTGGTCAGACACCACCAGGGACCCCCAGCATGTGCCCAGGAAGAGCCCTGGGCACCCCTGGAGGAGAAGCTGGGGCTGGGGCTCTCCAGGTTTCCAGGTCTCTGTCCCACCACTGGCACCTGAGGGATGGATCCCTTCGTGCTGGTCAGCACATCCATCGCCTGGGGCTGTGCTGCCTCCCCCTCAGACTGACTGTCACCCCCCACAGTGCTCTCCCCCCACCCTTGGCTGCAGTACACCTTCCAAAAAACAACCCGTTATCCCTAGAGGGGAATACAGCCTCGTGTCATCCTCCAAAATCCGAGCAACCCAGGGGGAGTCCTTGGCTCTGGTGCTTCGTGAGATTGGGGACCCCACAGGACCCCTGGGTGACGTCACCCATCCACTGGGAATGATCCAGAACTGACCTGTGTTCCCAGTGCCGTGGGTTCCAGCACCCTCCCCTGGGACCCACCAGCCCCATCCAGAGCTGGGCTCCCACAGCCAACTGGAGCAGGGCCCTGCCAGGGGCTCAGTCCCAGCGGGGGGGTGACACTGGTTGGGGGACTCTGATAATGGCCAGGGGCAGCTTGGGAGCCTGGAACCAGCTCCAGAACGGTCTGGAGGAGCTCTGGGGCTGGCTGGGGGCCAGCTCGGGACTGAGGACCATCCAAGGGCTCAGTACAGGGTGGGAGGCTCAATTCCAGCTGGGGAGCCTGGTGCTGGTGTGAAGGGTTTGGTACCGGCTGGAGGGACTGGCACTGGGGGGCTGGGGGGGCAGCAGTGCCCGGGGAGGGTCTGCTTTTGGCCGAGGGGTCCAGACCTCGAGGGGCCCAGTATTAACTGGGGGGGGGTCCAGTGGCGCTCCTGGGGTGGGGGAGGACACGGTCTGATGCTGCCG
>WEKX01023877.1:14902-65061 GCA_013390025.1 Pitta sordida | reverse complement strand
CCCTGATCCTGCCCCTGCCCCTGCCCACCAGGGACACTGGGACCCCAACCCTGCCGCTGCCCACCGAGCACATCCCTGGGACCCCTTGACCCTGATCCTGCCCCTGCCCCTGCCCACCAGGGACACTGGGACCCCAACCCTGCCGCTGCCCACCGAGCACATCCCTGGGACCCCTTGACCCTGATCCTGCCCCTGCCCCTGCCCACTGGGGACACCAGGACCCCTGCCCCTGTCCTTGCCCACCAGGTCAGTGCCAGGGGTCAGAGGTTGCTGAGCTGAATTGGCAAAGAATTCTCTTTCCTTTCCTGACTTTTCCTTCCTGGTCCTTAAGAATTTAAATCCGTAAGTAGAAATGAGCCGTTTGTTAAATGAGGTTAAATCAGGTTTGGGATCTCTCAGGGTCCTGGCTCTCCACTCCAGGATATCAGCGGCACCATGGCCTCCACAGCAGAGAATTTTATCCAGCTCTTTCTTCACCCCCTTTCTCTGGGATTTCCTTTCTTCACAAGGATCCTCCTTTCCCTGGCTGGACATTAAGAACATGCATAAACACAAAATGTGTAAATCCAAGCATTTCAGAGCATCCCAAGTTGCTGTTTTGTTACAAACCCAACTGCCCCATCGTGCTGCTCCATCCAGTGGGTCAATAAGGGAAGGAAAAGAGGGTTAAGAAACCAGATTTCAGAGCTAATGATTAAATCAGGATTTCATTCCCCAGAGTCATTAAGGTTGGAAAAGACCTGAGACATTGGATCAAACCTTTGATCACCACCTCGTGAACCATTGCAGAGCCCTGAGTTAACTCACACCCCCCTGGGCTCACCCTCATCAGGGGGTGTCCAAAGGCACAAGCCTGTCTTTTAAAAGTTGGCTGATCACGGATTTTCAGGTGACTTCAAGTTGATAGAAAAAAGATACAAAAAGCCTGGCAAACATTTATGGATGGGAATATTGAGTTTCTGGGGATAAGAAATACTCAGAGGTGAGAAAACAAGGGACCCCCTTCAGTCAGGATGTGTTTTTATCACGGCAAGGGAAGAGCTGAGGAGCCACCACTGATGGCAGAGCAAAACCAAGGTGGTGCCTGGAGGAGTCTCAGTCCCTGCCAGGGTCTGGGATCCCACTGCCACCGGAATTCCGAGAGGAACATCCCAGCAAGGCACATTCCAGGTGACACCCAGGGGAGCATCTTCTCCCCCAGCCTGATCCTGTGCCAGGTCCCTGCAGGCTCCAGGGGTGTCTCCAACAGCAAAGTGGGTTCAGAGCTCCTGCTGCTGCTTGGCCTCATCCCACAGGGGAAATCCAGGCCAAGAATCCTGGGAACATCCTGGGGCACACAACCAGCGGCCAGACTGGGCACAGGGACCTCTGCCAGAGTCACCAGAACACCCTGTCCCGTGAAAAATAAAAGGGAGGAGGACAGCAGAGCCTGGACTGCCCAGGAAGGGCTCCCTAGGCCAGAGGAGTGCTGCTCAGATGCCTTTAAATCCTCCTTCCAAGGCATTTTCCCCAGCTATCAACATGGAATTTACACAACAGCGATAATGTCACGCTGCAGAAAACAAAATGTCATTTCCCCAGCAATGATGAACTGGTATTTGGAGCCTGCTCTGATACAGAGAAAAAGAATGGCAATTTCCCTGGGAGCAGAAAAGCCCCGGAGCTCCTTCCCTCCTGCTGCAGAGGATGGATCACAGTTCAAACAGCAAAACACCCTTTAACTAAGGCAAACACACCCGTGTCCCATTCCCAGGGCTCCCAGTGAACAGCTCCTCTGCACGGCCGCTCCTCGCCTGTCCCTGGCACCCAGAAATCCCGAATTATTGACAAATCCAGCTCCAGGAAGGGAACACGCTCCCGTACAAGGAGCTGCTACAAACCCGTGGTCGAACCGCGGGCAGGAAACAGAAACACTCAGCGCTGACAGGATTTAACACCTCACCTGTGCTGCCCACGGCAAAACCCTGTTCCCTGCCAAAAACTTGGCGGAGAGGCAATCCCGGGTATGGAATGTCGTGGCCCCCTGAGTGGGAGCAGAGGAGGAGCCGCCGGGGCTCAGCTGGGATCACCTCCAGACGTGTGGGAGAGCCCGGGGGTGGCAGATGTGACAGGGGACCCTCGGGAGCCGCTCCGCTCCCTCCCGGAGTGGCAGCCGGAGGCCACGGGGACACCCAGGGGCACCTCTGGCACATCTGCCCGGGGCCACCGAGCCCAGCCCGCCTGTGATCCCGGCTGTGACCGCCGGGTTTTCTCCTCCAGAGCACAGCCCCGAACACGGCATTTCACCAGAGCACTGCCCGACCAACGTGTGCCCAGGGCAGAGCGCTGGGACCGTCCCCCACTTTTCCAGCAGAGGTTAAAGGCGTTTCAGACCCTCTCGCTGTGAATTCGCTGTTAAACAAAGGCTTCTGTGCCTGAAATCCCCGGAGCACAGGCTGTGGGTTTGTGGCCGCCTGCAGGGAATCCCACAGGGACAACAACGTGCTCAAGGACAGAGGGAGCTGAAGGGTCTGGGGGCAGCAGGAGCCCAAATCCCTGTGATCCCGGCCCTGGATCCAGGGGCAGTGCAGCCCAAATCCCTGTGATCCCTGCCCTGGATCCAGGGGCAGTGCAGCCCAGTCCCTGTGATCCCTGCACTGATCTCATGGTGTGGCTCACGCTGGTTCCCCTGCCCGGGCACGGAGCTGGCAGTGGAATCTGGGCTGATCCTGCTCCATGCCCCTCTCCCAGGCTGAGGGGTCTGTGGTCTGCTCGGGTGCCCTGGCAGTGCAGAGAACACACCGTGATCAGTGACAGAGCCCGACTGTCACCCCTGGGTGCCCCACAGCCCTGCCCAGGGCAGTGGCACTTCCCACACAAACAGCTTTTGTTCCAAGCCCCCCCACACCCCCAGCTCAGCCCCAGCAAACTCCTCCTGTGACTGAGGCCAGGCTGGCAGCGAGGGGACAGCGGGGACACTCACCAGTGCCAGCCCGGGGCAGCCCCAGCCAGAGCAGGCCGTGCCCTGTGCCAGCTGGGAACACTCACCCAGCCGGGAACACCCACATCTCCCTCCTTCCCAAAGGTCTGACTCCCAAACTTGGTGGGTTTTCCCTTTTTTAATGCGATTGCTCTTGTCCCTGCAGGGCAATTCCCATGCAAAAGGCAGAGCCAGCTCTGAGCTGACCCTTTGCTGTGCTGAAAGGTCAGATGTATAAAAATTCCAAACTGTGGCCCTAAGACAGATCATTAAATATCCCTCTCCCTCCCTCCCTCCCACAATCTGGTAAAAAAGAAGCCATCTCACTCAGACTGGAGCAATCCACTGGATTTAATACATTTTTCTTTATCCAAACCCAGATAATGTCACCACAAATCCCAAGTTCCATCCAGTACTTTCTGTCCCAAAGTCTCTCCCAGGTGTTAATTTCAGACTGGCCTTCACATCAAACCAAAGCAGGAGCATTTTAAAGCAATGCAAGGTATTGTTTCTTCGAAAGGAAAAACCAAGTCTGATGCTCTGAAATCAACCCCAGCCCCGAGCACCAGCCACACACGCTCAGCTTCAAACAGAACGTGCACTTTATACACAATTAAAATGAGAATTAAAAAGCAGCGATAGAAACAGCTCCATTACTTGGCATTTTCGGAATGAATCCAGTGCTGGGCCCTGCTCACGAACTGGGATTTCCTGGGTGGGCAGAAGCTCACGGGACTGACCCCAGGCAGCAGCTTCGGGTGGGTGATGGTTCAGACCATTCACTGGGAAACAACACAAACCACAGCGAGCAGGGGGTGGGGAACTGGTGTATTTAAAGCCATTAGTAGGAGATGGCTGTAGTTTGAGAGCAGGGAGAGGGAGGGTGTTCCCTGCTGTCGCTGTTCCCAAAGCACCACACGGGGTTCAGAGCAGCATCACTCCTTTCGGACAGTAACCAAAGCCACCGTCCCTGTTTAACTCCGGGCCCCAAATGTCTCTCCCTCACTTCCAGACCCGTTTTCCAGCTTCACCAGCACACTCCCAGCTCGCTCTGCCCAGCGCTGTGCTTCTCCTCAGCCCCCCCTGTAATTACAGGAGCACTGTTAATGAACTTCCTCTCACCTCTCACCGGCCGTCCCTGCCCACATCCACCTGCCCTGTTCATCCTGTGTCACCTCACAGACATCCCTGACCCTGAAATCCCGAGGCTGCTGCTCCCTGGAGCAGTTGGGGTCTGTGCTGAGCCCCAGGCTGGGCACCCACTGCCCTTCCCCGAGTGCCCAGAGCTCCAGGGGGCTGCGCTGCCTCAGGGCACTGCAGAGCTCAGAAGCTGTGGCTGCCCCATCCCTGGGAGTGCCCAAGGCCAGGTTGGAGCAGCCTGGGACAGTGGGAGGTGTCCCTGTCCATGGCAGGGGTGGCACTGGATGGGATTTAAGGTCCCTTCCAACCCAATCCATCCAGTGACTCCCCGATCCTGAGTCCTCCTGACCCGGCTCTGAGGAGGGACTGAGGACTGAGGCAGCCTGGAAACAGAACAGTCCCCAAAACACATTAAAATGCATGAAAACCTGACAAAAAAAGGGAGTGGGGCAAGGCCCTGAATCCATTATAAATAGCAGCAGAAGGCAGAGACATTTCTCTCTCCAAGAGGAACGTGGCTCCCTGCCAGGAAGACGGAGCCAAAGGCAGCGTCCCGCACTCCCCTCCTGCTCATTGCAAATTCCCCTTTAATGCCAAAACCACGGGCTGGCCTGTCAAGCAGAAAGCTAAATTATACATATTGCTCCATCTGAACTAAATTCCTTGGACAGAACGGGAGGGAGAGGGGTCTGGAATAAGGCAGAGCCATTGATATGCAGGAAGGATGTGCAGAGCTCTCCCAGACAGCTCGGGGTGCTCCCGGGAGAGGGAGACACAGACACTCCATGTGACAGATCCGGCTGGAAGGGGCAGGAATTCTCCCCAGCAGCTCCCACAGCCCTCGGGCACCGGGGTGTTCCACAACAACAGGCCTCCCAAACTTCTCTTCCCATCGGTACCACAGACACACGGGGAGTTACTGAACCCAATAATCTCCATTTTGGGATTTGAAGTGTCCCTTCCCTTCCACTGCCTGTAGGGCACAGGAGCTCACGGGGTGACATCATTTCACTAAAGGACAAGAGTTGGGAGCACCAGGAGCAGCCGTTTCCCAAATCTTCCCCCACCCCCAGTGGCTGCCCAGGCAGTGGAGGCTCCAGTTCAAGGCACTTTGGAAACGCAGCGTTGCAAAATTTTATAAAAAGTTTTACTTGGAAAACAAGGAAGAACAATGACATAACTGTGGACAACAATAACAAAATTAACAAAATGCTAATGGCTCCCCATGGCCTTGTCCTCGTCAATATAAAAACAGCAGATCCAGTGTACAAATACAAAAGAAATTGTGCATAATAAATGTACTGTAATACTGTACATACAGCATAAACCGTTCAATGAGAATGAATTAAATAGACCTATTTGTCTCCTGACTGGGAAGACAAAAGAATAAAGTCCTACAGTCCTGGAGTCAAGTGTACAAACCCTTTCCAGGGGCTGGATCACGAGCCTACGGTATCCCTGAAAATAAGCAGAGTCAAGTATTCCCTCAGTGGAAGCCACCACTCACAGGGCTGCTGGTTATGGGAAACCAGGAGAACAACCCACAACACACCAACCCAGCCAACATCAAATCCACACCGAGTTCTTCCCGTCTCCTGACTTGCTGCTGGCACTGCTTTTGTTGGAGCCCACCTTGGATTTCTTCCCCCTGGAGCTGCCGGGGTTGTTTTGGTTGTTGTAGGCCTGGATGGCGAGGTCCAGGCGGTCCTGAGCCACTTTGATTTCCCTCTGGAGGATCTCCAGGTCGGCGGGGATGTTCCCCTCGTTGCTGCCGTACTGTTGCTCCTGGGCGATGTTGGCTTTGTTCTGCCTGCAGGCGGCCCTGGCGTTGGACAGCTCCGCGCACGGCCCCTGCTCCGCCCGCAGCGCGATGTTGTACCCGGGCGGGGCCGAGGGCGTGTTCCAGGTGAAGGGGTAGTTGAAGGTCCCCGAGTCCACCAGCTCCTTCCTCCGGCTGTTCAGCGTGTCCCGCAGGGTGCCCAGGCCCAGGTGCAGCATCTCCCAGACGTTCAGGAGCAGGCACATGCAGCTCACCCCGTACATGATCAGCAGGAAGATGGTCTTCTCCGTCGGCCTGGAGATGAAACAATCGACCCTGTGCGGGCAGGGCTTCCTGCTGCACACGAACACGGGGCTCACCTGGAAGCCGTAGAGGAAATACTGCCCCACCAGGAACCCCACCTCCAGCAGGGCCCTGGCCAGCAGCTGCAGCACGTAAATCCTCATCAGCCCGTCCTCCCGGATCTGCCGCCGCCCGTCGTGCTTGGCTTTGGCAGGGCTCTGCTTCTCCTTGCTCTCCCCGACACTCTCCGCCTCTATCTCTGGGTACATCATTGGGTCTTCCTCGTGGTCCCCCTCGGCCTCCTCCAGGCCCCGGTGCTGTTTCCAGCGGATGGGAAGGCTCCTCCTTCTGCCCCTGCCCTCGCCGGGCTCCACCATCCGCGCGATCTTGTGGATGGCGTAGCCCAGGTACAGCACGGACGGGGTGGCCACCAGGATGATCTGGAAGACCCAGAACCTGACGTGGGAGAGGGGAGCGAAGGCGTCGTAGCAGACGTTCTCACAGCCGGGCTGCTCCGTGTTGCACACAAACTTGCTCTGCTCGTCGTAATAGATGGACTCCCCCCCCACGGCAATGAGCACGATCCGGAACACGATCAACACCGTCAGCCAGATTTTGCCGACAAAGGTTGAGTGGTTCTGGATCTCCTCTAACAGGCGGGTCAGAAAACTCCAGCTCATGGTGGTCAAGTGAGTTTATCTAAAAAAACAAACAAAGCCCCCCAAGTTTGTATGAGTTTGTCAGGCTGAACCTAAACAGGGCAAACACTCAACTGAGAGAGTGAAAACTCCACACCTCTACACCCAGCGTCCCTCTGGGGCTGTGACATCACCTGCTATCGGGATCCAGCTGCCACAATTTGCTTGAAGCTCCTACGTCTCCTCCGCAGGCTTTTGAGGAGTCTGCTGTGAGGAAAGGGGCCAGTTTAGTGCCATTTCACACACAAACCTGCCCCCAGAGCTTCTCCCCAGCACAGGAGAGACATGGCTGCTCTGGATGTCACCACCCTCACAGGCAAGGGGTGTTTTCTAACATCATTTAAACCTACTCTACTGCAGTGGGAAGCCACTCCCTGTGCCCTGTTCCTCCATCCCTTGTCCCCAGTCCCTCTCCAGCTCTCCTGGAGCCCCTTTAGGCTCTGGAAGGGGCTCTCAGGTCTCCCTGGATCCTTCTCTTCTCCAGGTGAACACTCCGAGCTCTCCCAGCCTGGCTCCAGGGCAGAGGGGCTGCAGCCCTGTGAGGGTGGGGAGGCCCTGGCACAGGGTGCCCAGAGAAGCTGTGGCTGCCCCTGGATCCCTGGCAGTGTCCAAGGCCAGGTTGGAGCAGCCTGGGACAGTGGGAGGTGTCCCTGCCCATGGCAGGGGTGGCACTGGATGGGATTTAAGGACCTTTCCAACCCTCACTATACTGTGATTCCATGACTAATCTGCAATCCCATCCATGGGAACTCCCAGCTGGCAACACAGTGACCAAAGCCCAGCGACATTCCAGGCCCCCCTGGAGCTGTTGGATGCTTTGGGATGAGCTTTGTCAAATACCCATTTGTCAAACATGATTAATACAATTTTTACATCCTTTTTTCTTTTTTTTTTTTACATCACAGAATCACAGAATATTCTGAGTTGGAAGGGACCCACAAGGACCTTGGAGTCCAGCTCAAGTGAATGCAGGGACTGAACCCACATCCTTGGTGTTATGGGCACTGTGCTTTAACCACCTGAGCTAATCTGATTTGGACAAATCTCCAGCACTTTGATCTTGAAAGGGATTTATACTTCATGGAGAAAATCCAGGAGATTGGAAGAAAACTGGTACTTGGAACTATTCAATTTCCTCCATGTAACCACAGAGTTATCACGGGCAAAATAATGAAATGTGAGGGGAGGCAATCAATGCAGAATTAAAGGATATAAATGAAATCTCCCTCTGGTGGAATTCACTGAAAAGCCAACAGCAGGGACACGGTGTGGATGGGCTGTGCAGGACATTTGATTTAATATTTCATCACAGTGGGAGAAAAAAATAGCACAGGAGAATATTAAAAAGGAACACATTAAGTGGATCAAAAGTTAGAAAGGTCTGGACAGATGATTCCCACATTAGGTCCAAGATCAGTTCCACAGTTACAGCAGCTCTGCAAAGCCCAGCAGCCAGGCTGGATGTCCCCAGGCTGGGCTGGATGTCCCCAGGCTGGGCTGGATGTCCCCAGGCTGACAAACTGGGCACCTGGGACATGAGTTTGCAGGCTGAGAACTGCACATGAGGTGCCAGTGACACAGGAAAACACGGATTCCTGGAGAGGCTGAGAACCAACTGCTCAAACCAGGGTGCAGCTGGGGACCAGCAGAGAGAGGGGGCAGTTAACAGGGGAGGGAGGAAAGGTGTCCCTGAGGGTGGGTGACACAGTGAAGGTGAGAGCAGAGGGGGTCTCACCTCCCTGACAGCGACACAGCCCAGGGTGCCTGCGGCCGCATCCTTCAGCTCCTCCTCCAGCATCAGGGGCTGCACTCCTGGGGCTCAGCACCAGCACAGGGACGGGGAAGGTGCCTGAGAGGGAGATGTTTAGAGAGGTCAGTTTGTTCAGCTGGGAGACACAGGAGCAGAATGAAGGAGTACAACAGCAACGGGTCAGGATCCTGATTGACATGAAAATCAGCAATTAAGGGAATTAATCAGCAGCCTGGACTCAGGGGGACAGGGCACCTGCACGTCACCCCGAGCAGGAGGATGTCACTGACACTGTTTGACAGACAGCAGCTGTCAGAGGTGTGGGATTCCATCGGAGCCCTTCCCACACAACCCTGTCCCACAGAGAATTGCCTGCAGGAACACGTTTGTAACAGGGAAAAAGGCCAGAGCTTCCCAACCCAGGGCAGGGGATCTGCACCCCCATTTCAGAAATAATCCCAACTCCAGCTGTGCCATCCCAAATTCTGGGACAGAGCTCCAGACTCCACCACACTCGGGATTTCCCACTTGGATTTGGAGGCCACTGGGACAGGCGTGTTCCCGCTGACTCTTGCCAATTAAAAAGGAGACAAAACCCAAAGGAGTTTAAGAAGGGGTTAATTTTCACTCACTGAAAACGTCAGGGTTCTGAAAGCAAACGGCCAAGTAAATTTGAAATTAATTAAATACTGTTGCCAGTGTAAATTTAGAGTAACAGCAGGAACCAGCCTTTGAATGTTCAGAAACTGCCACATTCCCCAGCAGTTAACGACAGAGAAGTTTGAAATCAGTGCTGGATTCAGCAAGAGAGTCTCTGCTTCCACATGAGCTGCTATCTCACCATCTAATAAATCCCTCTGTGCCATGCACGGGCTTTTTATGGTGCTCTCCCTGCAGACACATTCCTGTGGCTGTTCTGGAGAGAGAGAAACTCAGGGAAGAATCATCCCTTGGCCACCCATCAGACCCTGGAGGTCCGGGAGGATTCCAAACCCGGATCCAGCAGTTGTACCCACACAGAGTGCCAGCCCCACAGGCAGACCCATCATCCAGCCCCCCTGGCATCATCCAACTCCCCTGGCATTATCCAACCCCCCTGGCATCATCCAGCCCCCTTGGCATTATCCAGCCCCCCTGGCAATCAGCAGCTCCTGCACGTGGAGCTGATTCACTTCCACAAGGAAAGTGTCTCTCAGGTTCAGTCCTGATCCAGGAAAACCCACCAGCAGCCAAAAAAACTCCTGGTCTTCAAGGAAATGTTTGGGGTTTGGTCCAAGTTAAATGACCAGTCATTCAAAACTTCCTCTCCCTGGTCCAACCCACCCAAACTAAATACAAAGGCAAGACTTTGCAGGCAGGATTATGGCACTGGACATGGTGTTATCCTTCAGTGATCCATTGGGATCAGCCAGGGTGAGAGGAGCATGTTCTGCCTTCACTCCCAGACACATCCCAGTGACCTTCACCCCACGTACACTCCTGTCTCCCGCATCTGCTCTCCTGGCAACATTTAACTCAATAATTTTCCAGTGTTTGAAAGGAAAGTCTATGGACACTGACAAGCATCTGAGAAAGGCAAAATGTCAGCAATTTCAGCTAATTTAAGTCACGCCAGAAAGTGCATTTCAGAGAGACTTTCATTCCTTGTATTTGTCATCCATTCATTCCAACACTGCCAGCAGAGGGTCCTTGGAGGAGGCAGGATCCACAAAGAAACACCAGGACAATTATCTGTGACAGCAGGCTGGCTCCTGAATTAAAGCTGTGCAGGCACTGACACCCAGAGACAAGGAGGAATTTGGAGGAGGTACATGAGAAAAAAAGAAATCAGCTTTGGGGGAAGGTATTTCCTGCGGGAAATCTCTGGAGTTGCTCACAAACAGCCAGGGCTGGACTCCCTGTGTGTGCCCTGTCCCCCAGGTACAGTCTGGGTGTGGATTTAAACATTTCAATGTTTAAAATGCTCCGGAAGTGTCCCCAGCCCAGTACAGACTGGATCCACTGATCCACTCCCAGTTCAGGCTGGGCCCCAGCCCAGTACAAACTGGATCCTGCGGCCATGTGTCAGTAAAGACTGGCCCATGTCCCAGGACAAACTGGATCTCCTGGCCTTGTCTCAGCACAGACCAGGCCTGGCCCAGTACAAACTGGATCCCCTCGGCTCCATCCCAGTAGGGACTGGATCCCCTCGGCCCCATCCCAGTAGGGACTGGATCCCCTCGGCCCTGTCCCAGTATGAACTAGCAGCTGCAGCCCAGGGCACCTGAGCAGGAGGGCACAGGAGTGAGCTGGACTGGCTCAGCTACAGGCAGCTCTGTGAGGATGGGGGAGCTGGGCTGGATGATCCTCATGGATCCTTTCCAACCCCAGCTCCTCTGGGACACTTCTCTGACACCAGGAACCCTTCCTGTGGTCCCACCCCAGACATGGGGCTGGGCACAGCCTCAGGCTGAGGGCAGGGCCGGCATTCCCAGGATCCTGGCAGGAACAGCCCCACAGAGGGCAGGGCTGGCATTCCCAGGGATCCTGGCAGGAACAGCCCCACAGAGGGCAGGGCTGGCATTCCCAGGGATCCTGGCAGGAACAGCCCCACAGAGGGCAGGGCTGGCATTCCCAGGGATCCTGGCAGGAACAGCCCCACAGAGGGCAGGGATGGCATTCCCAGGGAATGCAGGAGCAGCTCCATGGGAACCTCATGAAGTCCAAGCAGGCCCAGAGCAAGGCCCAGCAGCTGGGCTGGGGCAAACCCCACCATGAGCCCAGAGCAGCCCTGCAGGGAAGCACCTGGAGGCACTGGAGGTTGGAGAACTGGATGTGCCCCAGCCCAGAAATCCAGCTGTACTCCAGAGCAGCCTGGGCAGCAGGGGGGGTGTCTCTGGAGCCCCCAGCACAGCACACACACGTATCAGTTGGAGGCCACAGAGATGCCCCAAGGGCTGCAGCCCCCCTGCTCTGGGGACAGGCTGGGAGAGCTGGGGATGGTTCAGCCTGGAGAAGAGAAGGATCCAGGGAGATCACCTTGGATACTTCCAGTACATAAATGGAGCTTGGTAGAAAAATCAGGACATTTCATCCAGGCCTGTAGTGACAGGACAAGGGACAAGTGTCTTAAAGTGACAGGGCAGGGTTAGATGGGACATGGACTTTATCCTGAGGGTGATGGGGCTGCCCAGAGAAGCTGTGGCTGTCCCTGGATCCCTGGGAGTGTCCAGGGCCAGGTTGGAGCAGCCTGGGACAGTGGGAGGTGTCCCTGCCCGTGGCACTGGGTGGGATTTAATGTCCCTCCCAATCCAAACCATCCTGGAAGGGCTCCACCAGTGACTCCTCACCACAGCACTGCCCTCCCTGCCCAGGCACAGCCGTGGGCTCAGAGCTCCCCTGGAGCTGAGGCTTAGGGACAGGGACAGCTCCCAAGGAACAGCTCCCAAGGGAACAGCTCCCAGGGGAACAGATCCCAAGGAACAGCTCCCAGAGGGAACAGCTCTCAGGCCTCTCTGCACTTCCAGAGCTCACCAGCACCTCCTTAGACAAGGAGCAGGAGAAAGATTCCGCAGCCTCGAGGTACCTGTTAAGGTGAATGAATACACGAGTTTACTTTTTTCCTCCATTAAAATACGTCCTCACAGGTCATGCTAATGAAATTTGATTAATTTATTAGATTTAGTTGTTTTGGTTTGGTTTTAAGAGGTTTAAGAAGACATGTGCTGAGCAAGAAAAAAACAAGAGTAAATTCATGGCAATTCTGTTGTTAATCAAGAGGTTTCATGCTGCATGAAAGTGAAATTGGGCCCACGGGCTAATTAAAATGGGATTTGAATTAGGATGAATGAATAATTGGCATTATTCATTCAAATCTCATTTACATTGAAAAGTAAGAAATTACATGATTTACAAGTGATTTTGAGGAAGCAGAGGGGGTCCTTTTTCTTTAAAAAAAACCCCCCAAAACTGGTAAACTTTAGTGCTCAGGAAAGGTCAGAGCCAGCACACCCCAAACCCCAGGGGGCCCTGGGCTGGTGCCACCTGCATTCCATGAACACAACTCCAGTGCCCATCCCCTCCTTCCTGAAGGTTCAATTACCACCAATTTTACCCCAATTTTTCAGCAATGCAGATGAGAAAGAATAAGAAAATTGCACTGAATTTTATTTTTACATCTCAAAGAGTACTTGGGAAGGGAAAGGCTGGGACTCTTTGGAGAGCACACAGTGCTCTTTCCAACGAATCCTCTGTCAGCTGGCAGGGCTCACGTGGCAACAGCTTTGGAGAGAAGGCTTTGGAAAGAGCCACAACGTCAATGTCAATTTGGAAACCATTTCTGAACCATTTCCCATCCCAGGCAGCCTAACGAGGCTCTGCTGATCCCCAGCCCCCCGGGTCTGAACAGCCCCACGATGAATTAGGAGAGCAACGTGGGATATAAATAGACCAGGGAAATCTGGGTAAGAGGTAGGGATGTAATGAAGAGTCTTGTGCTGTCAAAAAAATAAAGATGTCACGTACGTGTGTTTTTGAGAATCAACATTTCCCCAGCCCAGCACTGAGCCCACAGATGAACTGGGATGTGCAGCTCTGCCGTGACCCTGCGGTCCCCTCCGTGCCCTCCAGGTGCTGCCAACGCGGGAAGCCGAGTGACAATTTTAGCAACACTTCCCCCGCAGTGACAAAATTCAAATGGAATCACGACGTGTTTCGTGCTGGCCCAAAGCAGCTCCCGCTGCACCTCCAGCAACCACAGCCCCGGGAAGGATGGTGTGCAGGGCAGGATCCCAGCCCGGGAGAGCGCTGCCCGTGGCACTGGGAGCCTCAGGGGGTCAGCTGAGAGCAGGGACAACAGAGAGGCTGGGCTCTACAATCCCTGTCACCTCTGGAGATCTCTGGAGACCTGCTGCGGGAGGGGTGTCAGCCCGAATCCCTTCACACCCGCTCAGCAATCCACACCCCTTCGGAACGACGGGGACGAGGTGTTCCAGCTGGGAGGGACCTGGGACAGCGCTGGGACACTCGGCACTGCGGGGCTGACACCTCTGCCGCACACTCCGGGAGTCAGGAGGCAGAGGGAGCCCCAGGTGATGTGAAATGCAGTCCCAGAGAACACAAAGCCATGCCAGGGGCTGTGACAGCCTGCAGTGAAACCCTCGCCCCTCGGGGGCACACCTCCAGGACACTGTGCCAAACCTGGCACGGGCACAGCGCCAGGACTGCAGCCTGGAGCGGGAACAACCCCCTGCACAACCCACTGTGCCAAACCTGGCACGGGCACAGCACCAGGACTGCAGCCTGGAGCAGGAACAACCCCCTGCACAACCCACGGGGGGACGAGGAACAACCCGGGAAGGGAAGAGCTGCTGGAGCTCAGAAAAAACCCGGCAGGGGACGACGAGAGCTCTCCCTCTGTCCTCTGTCCTCTCCCCTCTCCCAGCATCTCTGCCCTGAGCCCGGCTGGTCTGAGCAGCCCCTGCAGGAACTGAGCTCACACAGCACCGTAGGTCCAGGCCCTGCTGCCCTTGGCCTTGGCGCTGCCACACTCGTTCCTCCCTGTGGAAGAGACAGGAGCACACAGGGAAACTCCTTCCCTGTGACTCAGTTGGATGTTGAAAACAGGGAATTGCAGGGGAGGTGAAGGGCAATTAAACCCTTTGAATCTGAATCTCAAGTCCTTCTAGGACACACTTCTGTTGAGTTTAACCAGACCCTGAGCTCTTGGATTGTCCAAGCTGTCTGTGGTCAGCAGGGCCAGGGACTGCTGCCTGTACCCTTCAAATCCACAGGTCTGGGGACAGACTGGTGAGCACGGCCTCAGTGGGCTCAGGTGTCACAGAACCATGGGACAATATGCGTTGGAAGGGACCCTGTCAACTCCCTTCAGGCTATTCCCAGAGCTGCTCCTACACAGACAGCACTCACCTCCCAGACACATAGTTCTGCTCCCTGGAGCTGCTCCCAGACCAGGCATCCATCCCCTGAGACCCCACGGCTACTGAACCCTGCTCCACACACATGACTGCCCAAAATACACCAGAGATCAACCAGTGCAATCTTTCCACAGCTTCTCTGTAAGGGACAGAGCCACCTATTTGCTTCAGTCACTTGTATACAGAAGATGTTTAGTCCTTGTACCCACAGGCATCACCCTCAGAAATGTCCAATATTCTGGTAACTGGTAGTTTAAACCACCGTATTTTACATCCCAGAGCAGGTTGGCAGGACCATGTCCAGCTGGGTTTTAAATACCTCAGAGGTTGGAGATCCCACGAGCTCTGTGGGCAATTATATCTGATTAAGTCGGATCCCACAAGCACTGGGCAGCCTGAGCCTGACAGTGCTCACAGTAAAAAAAGGTGTTCTTATACTTAAACTGGATTTTCTTTGTTTCAGTCTGTGCTACCACAGAGAACAGTCCGGGACAACAGCAGCAAAGCAACATTTCTTGTCAGAATGAATGTAATTGAGAGTGTCCAAGTTACAGGGGCTTGAACCTCACAGGCAAGTGGAACTGTGACCTGAGCTCTCCCAGCGCCCACAGCAGCCCTGTGTGCCCATGCAGCCCCACTAAAACTGGCGCTGTGTCACACAAAGCACTGTTGAAATATTTACAATATTGTGCTGTTGGCTATTGCACGTGGGCTCCCAGCAGTTACTTTAACAAATGTGGGCAGTAGAAGGGTAATGATGGGGAAAATGCAGCAGGAAAAGAAACAAAGGGCAGGCCCTGAGTGACCAGGAGCAACTCAAAGGAGAGGTGCTGGAGCAGGGCTGGGTCCCTCCACATCCCTGTCGTGGAATCCCAAGGTTCAGCTCCTCTCAGGCAGCCTGGGGACAGCGGGGGGAGAGCAGGAGAGTGTCCTGCTGCACACTCTGCCTGCGTGGGCAGGCCCAGGGCTGGCACACAGGGATGAGCAGGGCCTGGGCACAGGGAACAGCCCAGACACCCCCTGAGCACTGCAGGGAGACAACCACCACCCTGCCTCCCCAGGCCTCTGGTGTGGAGGGCAGAACAGGCAGCACACCCAGGCACTGCTGTGTGCTCATCCCCCGGGAGCCTTTGGACAGCCTGGGGCATCCAGCACTTACCTGGGTCCCTCCAGCTCCGTGCCAGCGACGCCTGGGGAAGGCCATCCTCACTCCCACACCACTCCAGTGAGGCACGAGAGATCTCCCTGCCCTGATGTGAGGAGCAGTTCCAATATCCACAGCACCCCTGTAACTACACCCGACTCCACCGCAGCCAACAGCTCCACAGCCTTTCCCCAGCGGGCTCCTCCTCTACGCTCCGAGGGATGAGTGTCACAAGAAAATGACACACTGGAGGCAGCTGACCCAAATATCACTCTCACGGCCATTTCAGGAGAGGAGAGAGAAGCCACAAGAGAGCAATTCTGTCACCTCCGGTACATCAAAGGCTCCCACTGGGCTGAGAGGGTGGGGATGAACACCCAGGGCTCCCACCACCATCTTGTGACAGCCAGGAGAAGCTGTGGCACTGTTTGCGCCATGGATAAGCCTCCAAAACTAGCAAGGAACAGCTTGTAAGTGACACAGACACCACAGAGCACGACACAGTCTGCCACAGTCCTGTCACCCACCCGGCTGCCACCTCACCTGACCCACATTCACACACAGCTCTGGCACAGCCACCGCATCAGCCCACGGCTCCACCACATCCACGTCACATTTTCTGCCAGAGCAGCTCTGGGTGAGGGATGTTCACTGCAAACCCTCACTGCCAACTGCTCCTCCAGTCACCCAGTGACCCCACCCAGGGCTGTCCCTGTGCACGCAGGGGACAGAGAGCTCTGCACACCTCTGTGACTCACCCCAGGGCACAGCACCCAGCTGGGCAGGATGGTGCCCATCTCCTCATGCTCATCACCTGCATGGCACAACAATCCATGGGGATGGGACAGCCAAGGGCACAACAATCCATGGGGATGGGGATGGGACAGCCAAGGACACAACAATCCATGGGGATGGGACAGCCAAGGACACAACAATCCATGGGGATGGGATAGCCAAGGACAGCACCTCGCTCCCTCTCCTGCTGCTTCAGCTTCCCCCCAGCACCACTAAACTGCTCAAAGCGGGGAAGAGTTTTGTTTCCATAAACTGGTTGCACACACAGTTTATTTTGATGCGAGGAGAGGAGTAAATCAGAGCAGATTGCCACACTGGCATTAAAATGCTACTCCAGCTTGGGTTGAACAGGAGTCTTAACAGCTTTATTTTGCCAGAGATAAAATTTAGAATATAAATACGTACATAAGTGACCTATTTGTTGAAAAAAAAAAACCCAACACATTTCCTATAACGAAATAAGAAACCCAAAGCTGTCATTTTCCAAAAGACTGGAATACTCTGAGCTCCCCTTGGGAAGGGACCCGGAGCACTGACTGAACTCCTCACACTCCATCAGCCCAGCTGGGGCACACACACACCAACTGGGGCTCTGCTCTCTCAGAAGGGCTGCAAATAACTCCTATTTTAGGAGGGGAAGCTGCAGCTCTTTTCCCAGTGACAGGCATACAGCGGGGCAGTTTCTTCCACCCGACTGCTTTCCATGGCAGTCTCTTTTATCAGATTTATCATCAACACAGATTATGACAATGAGCAGCAGATTTTAGGCAGATCAGCCTCCCCAACGCAGGGAAACTGCTTAATCCAGGCATGAGACTCGACAGGGGAGCACCAAAGGGACCAGGCTTTATGTCCCACGTTGTGGTGGTGCTGGGGGTGAGGAAAAGCCCCCTGAGACACCACAGGAACAACTATGGGCACAGCATCAGTGCCAACCTTCCCCCAGCTCCTCATTCCCAAGCTTCCTGACTTCAGGAAGGTGGTTACACCTTGTTAGGCACCGAGTGAAGTTGGTGCTCTGGGGATGTGCTCGCCAAGCTCCAGCCAGGAGCCAGCAGATCATCTCTGCTTGGCAAGACCCGGCCATTTCCCAAGGCAGAGCTGAGCAGCTCTGAGGGCAAAAATATTCCAAATACAAAGGATAGTTGAGCATCCACTGCAAGAGGGATTACCTGGACAAGGTGAGTCCTCACACAGCACCACTGGTGGTTTGGTGGGTTCTCTCACAAAGGCAATCACACCTGCACTGCCAAGCTCAGCCACAGATTGGTTTGGGTAGGAAGAGATTTAAAGCTCATCCCATTCCACCCCCTGCCACGGGCAGGGACACCTCCCACTGTCCCAGGCTGCTCCAGCCTGGCCTTGGACACTCCCAGGGATGGGGCAGCCACAGCTTCTCTGGGAACCTGTGCCAGGGCCTCCCCACCCTCACAGGGAGGAATTCCTTCCCAATCTCCCATCTCTCCCTGCCCTCTGGCAGTGGGAAGCCATTCCCTGTGTCCTGTCCCTGCATCCGTTGTCCCCAGTCCCTCTCCAGCTCTCCTGGAGGCCCTTTAGGCTCTGGAAGGGGCTCCAAGCTCTCCCTGGATCCTTCTCCTCTCCAGGTGAACACTCCCAGCTCTCCCAGCCTGGCTCCAGAGCAGAGGGGCTCCAGCCCTCAGACCACTCCCCCTTCAGATTCAGATTCATTTCTAAAATGCAGCTAAAAGACATGACAGTGTCACCTGGGGAGAACGACACGACTTCTTTACACACCTACTCACAGCACCAGGAACAGCCTCAGCCTCTCGTCAGCCCCTTCCTCTGGGACTCACGGGGTTCCCGCTGCAGGGACTGGAGAAGGGGTTATGGAATAAGGAGCCAAAATGAGAAGTCACAGCAGGGAGGGCTGGGAGGATTCACCAGAGGGATTTCTGGCCTTAAAATCACCTGGCACAGGCAGGCAATGCCAGGCCAACCCTGCAGGACAACGGCTGTGAAGAAAACCCCGGCAAAGTGCAGCTTTGAAGCCAACACTCCTACAGAACTCATGGGCCAACCTCACACAGAGCAGAACCAGTGGGGGCAGGATCCCTGCAACTGCAACATTTCAGAGGAAAAGTCACTGTGGACTCTCCAGAGGCACTTTCAGCCCCCAAAAGGGCTCCAGACAACCTGGGGTTTAAGTCTCTCTCAGCAGGGACTTCTTGGAGGGACCCCAAAATGCCACAGGGAAAGGGACTGTCCCTGCATGGAGGGACACCAGGGAGTTGGGATAAATGTTCATTTCCTGAAGGGCAGGGAGGCCAGAGCAGGGATCCCAGTTTGATCACAGGGATCCCAGTTTGATCACAGGGATCACAGGGAGAGGCTGGGAGCTGTGCTGGACCAGGACACAGTGCAAGGCGACAGCACGAGGGTGGGATGTGAGCAAGGACCTGGCCATAGCCAAGGTGAGGCACAGAAACAGCCACAAACAAGGGCACAGGGAGCGGGTGAGGCCACACAACCTGGTAATAAAATGGCAGATGGAATTCCACATGGATAAAGTGATGCATACACCGAATAAACAAAATAAATCTCAATTTCCCACTAAAAATAGATGTGCCCTGAGATGGCCTCAGCACACAGGAGGTCTTGGGGCTGTCAGGCTGCTCTGTGGAAGCTCCAGCACTGCACAGTACGGCCTCCAAGCCCACAGCATGTCACCAGTTAGAGGGCAAGGACACCAACAGCACAGGCTGCCCCGTGCCCTCAGTGCCCACGGCTCCCCCAGGCATGGCTCTGGTCACTCTGTGAGTGCCTCCAGCTCACCCACACCCCGGGCATGGCTCTGGTCACTCTGTGAGTGCCCACAGCTCACCCACACCCCGGCCATGGCTCTGGTCACTCTGTGAGTGCCCACAGCTCACCCACACCCTGGGCATGGCTCTGGTCACTCTGTGAGTGCCCATGGCTCACCCACACCCTGGGCACAGCTCTGGTCACTCTGTGAGTGCCCCTGAGTGGCCATGGCTCACCCACACCCTGGGCACAGCTCTGGTCACTCTGTGAGTGCCCATGGCTCACCCACACCCTGGGCACAGCTCTGGTCACTCTGTGAGTGCCCCTGAGTGGCCATGGCTCACCCACACCCCGGTAATGACTCTGGTCACTCTCCTCATCCCCCACCATGGGAAGAGAGGAGAGCAGGAGCTTGGAGAAGAGTCAAGGAGCAGAGCAGACTAGACAGGTGTGGGAAGAACAGTGAAGAAACAAGGTGGCTGAGGGAGGGACAGAGGTGAGGAGCTGTGACATCTGGAGGAGCCTGGGGAAGCAGAACCCCTCCAACCCAGACACCAGAGACCTCGGCCCTGGGCAAGTGTGGAGGCAGAGCAGAGAGCCCAGACACACTTCCCCCGTGCTCTGCTGCAGCCTGGGGTGGGCACAACTCCACCTGCTCCCTGTGCCTGTCCTAAAGGAGCCACGAGCGAGTGTCAGAGCCCCTCCACGGACCAGCCAAGGGAACACAAGTGGTACCTCAGTTATTCATCTCTGCTCGGTTCCAGCCCGCTGGAATCGGGGCTGTCCTTTGTCTCACCCGAAGGACAGCTGGGATTTATTCCTGCACAATCCTCGGGGAATGGGATGGCACAGACACACGGATCAATGCAGCAAAGAGAGCAAGAGCAGGCTGAGGAATGCAAAACTGCAGCAGGAGGAGGAGGCGGCTCCCAGGCAGCTCCAGAAGGAGCAAAGACTTCACAGGAATCAAGGAATAAAGATAATTTCCATATGGCTCCGTGGAAGATCGCCGTGTGCTCCCTCCAAAACGCTGCAGTTTTATTTTGCCTTTTAATGTACCTCAGGAATCACAGTTTCCACTATGAAAATGCTTCTCCTTCCAGAGTAGTTTAACTACATGTCTGAGTAACTCCTGGGAATGGATCTGCTGTGAGCAAAACTCAGTCATTCCTCAGCTCCTTCAATATGTTCACCATGAAAATCAGGAGATGTTTAGATTTGTAGGAGGAGATGCTGCAGGCAGGGCAGCACACCTGCAAGACACATTAGAACTTTAACATGGATTTTAATTTTTATGCCATTTAAAAACCTATTGACACCTGGTCAACCCCTTGCTGCCTCCAGACACATGTCTGAGCTCAGACCAGTGTTTGCAGGCAGCTGCATCCCTGAACCCCTGCCAGAGCCAGTCCTCCAGGAGTTAACAAGGAGCCAAAACACTCCCTGAAGGGAACACGGGAACACACAAGACACACTCAGCCACCCTTCCAGGCTCTGGACTATTTTCAGCAGCAGAGATACAGAACTTCACAGGCTTGTTCCACACAGGGCAGCACCGCTCACACGTGTCTGGCACCAGGCGAAGGAGCTGGCACCTCCCGATGCCACCTGCATCATCCCACATCCCCTGAGAGCTGCACAGCCCCACAGCCAGAGCCAGGCTGACACCCACAAGTCACTTTTCCACAGAAAAGCAAAGTGGGAAGAAGCCTCCCCGACACGCTGTAGCTCTTGGGAAGCCCCTGGGGATGTCCAGAGCAGAGGGAGAGCCGTGCACAGCTTCCCACAGGGCAAACAACACAGCCCTGCATGAGCGGGACACCGGAGCAGAGAGTGAATGGAAAATACTCCAGAGCACTCGTCAGCCTCCTCCGGCACCCACGGAGGGACAGGAGGCACAATCTGCCGGTCATCCATATGGATGCCTTCCCTTCCTCCTTCAGCAGGATCTCAAACGAGGTCAGGCACGCACACTCCCGCTCGTTTTCTGACAAATTGGTAACTAACAAGGTGGAACTAATGACTGCAAGAGCCGAGAGCCGGTATCATGGACTTACTTAGGCAAAGAGCTCCACTGATCTCCACCTCAGCAAGGTACCGGGGAGGAATCCCTCACCCCCGCGCTGAAATGCAAATCCCGGCTCAGTGAGTCACTCGAGCACACGCCTGCTGCAAAGCCTGGAATCAATCCTGCTAATAACGGGCTGCTCGCTCATTCACAGCCAGGCACTGCTAAATACCTGGATCATCTGGAAATACCCCCGAAAAGAGCCTAACCCCGGCAGCTCTGGGAATCCCTCCCAGCAGCGGGAGCAGAGCAGTGACTGGGAGCTGAGGAGGGCTCTGTGTGTGTGTGTGTGCTGGAGCATCTGCTCAACTTTAGACACAGAAAACATTTTTCAGCCCAATGACTCCAGAGGGAAATGCCTCCTACATCAGCTCATCTGACTCAATTTTTCCATCACATTTCCCTTAATACCGTTTTGTCCATAAATACACTATTTGGTTGGGTTTTTTTTCCAAATATAGATTTTTATTTATAGCCAGCAAACCTTGTAACTTGTGTTACTGCTGAAAGCCCCGGGTTGTGCTTTGAGACAGAATCGTGTTCTACTTTCAAAGAGAATCATTAAGGAATTACTGGCCAGTATTGAGGTATAAAACTAAGTTCTCCATGTTTGCAGAAGGAAAAAGGATCTTTTACTCCAGTATTCACCATTCTCAGCACTTCCCTCACCAGAAATCACCAGCAAACTCCTGACTGCATGTCAGTCAGCCCACAACTTTCACCTTAAATCTTCATTTTACACCAAAAAAAAACCCCAACAAGTGTTTAAAAATACCAACCAGATCTTCCAGACAGACCCAAATTGGAGGAGAACTGTGAGTCATTACCCGAGCAGTGACAACGACTCGAATTTGTGGTGTGAGGTCAGGAGAGGAAATGCAACATCGCCCTTTCCCCCTCAAGAAGCATTTTGAAGATAAATTCCTTTTTGTGGCTTTTAACGGAAAGCGAAAAGGCTCTCACAACCTCGACCAGGAATGGGCAGTGAACTGGGAATTCAGAGTTTTTCAGAGACAGAGTTCAGGCACCGAGCAACACCAAACACACAAGAGAAATGGGATTTAATACAATTTGACCATTACTAACCACAACTTGAGTGGAGGAAAAAAAAATAAAATAATACAATAAAAAAAATTCCATGGCACAAGCCCAGCACACGGGAATTGCACTCCTGCTGCTCATGGGAAGGGCAGCGACCAGCTGGAAAGGCTGATAACGCCAGAGGGCTCTGCAATAAACCCCTCATTCCCTCCCAAACAGGTCGCCCAGAGGTGTCTGCACAGCCACCCGGGAGGGGCAGGATGGAGGGTCCAGGGCCACATTTTGGGGGCTCGTCTGTGATTCAGGGATGTCCCTCCCGGGGCAGGTCAGCAGAGCTGTTACAAAAAGTAGGGAGTGTTAACGGAACTTTTTCCACGGGGATAATTTACCTCCCATTAAGCAGATTAAAAATAAATAAATCTGGAACACAAACGAAGCGGCAGCACAAACCCCCGAGGCTGAGGGAAGGATCCCCTTCCCCCTAATGAGGCAGCAGCGCCCATCCGACAACAAAGGGCTCCATTATCCCCGAGGATTTCGGGTGCATGGACGGTTTCACCTTGACAGTTTAATGATCCCTACCCTGATCCGAGTTCGTGCTGCCGTTCAGGGAAGGAAGGAGGGGGATGTCTGAGGTACCTTGAGCTTCCCACGTTAGAAAAGGACGGTGAAAATCTGCAATGGCACAAAATCCCCCCGCGGCGATGGAGAGAGAGGCTGCAGCCCCGCAGAACCACAGACTGCCCTGGGCTGGAAGGGACCCTCAAGGATCACCCGCAGCAGCTCCGGTTTCCATTCCCGCAGCCCGTGGTGCTCCCGCAGCTCTGCACGGAACCCTCAGCGGGCTGGAAGGAGCCCTGGCCAGCCCCGCAGCCGGGACAGACACGGGGGGGGGTGTTTTCTGGCTCCAAAATTGCCTGGCTGCAGCCCCCGGACACAGTGACCCACCACGGCACCCCAGGGAAGGGGTTTTCAGGATCAGCCGAGACCTGACAGCGTTTTTAGGCTCCTCTGTTGGTCCCAAATGTCCGGATCACACCCCTCAGGGATCCCAGCCCTTCCTTGGCAAAACTAATGGATTGGAAAGTTTGGGGGTTTTTGTGGCCTCAGAAGTTGCCGGCAGTCAGCAAATTACTAAATCCACAGATCCGTGTCTTGAATCCATCCCAAACTCTCGCCATCAGTGATTACATTTCACGGCTTTCAGGAATTTTCCTCTTGTAAACTAAAACCATCCAAAGCCAGACAAGACCTTTTAAGACAAAAGTTTCACCCGAGCAACACAATTCCCACACCAACAACGTTTAGAACCACAGAATTATTCGGAAAAACTGTGTCCACAATCAAAACTCTTCAGGGTGCACCAAAATCTTTGCTAAAATCTTCAAATTGCTCCAGCATCTGGGTTTTCTTTTCAGGTTCCCCGTGCTGAGGGCTGGCTGGGGCACTGGAGCTCCTCACTTCCCACACATTCCCAACCCTCTCAGGGCTCCCAAAGCTGAGCTCTCCCTCTTCCACCCAAATATTCCAGTTATTTACTGGCATTTGCATCACTTGCGCTTCACCTGTGATCAGTGACAGGCAAAACCAGTCCCCAACGAAGGGCTAAGTATGAAATTTATCTAGAAAACAGGTACTTTGTGATAATTCCTCCTTCATAATCCTGCCTTCAGACCTGCGAGTTGCTTTAAACACCACAAAATATTAACGTTGCTGCATCAATTAAGAAAACACTTATTTTTTTACTAAAACTCAGTAGCCCCCTGCATTAGTGGCAAGACAAACTTGCAGCTCCAGTTTAAAAGCACTAAAGGCAGTCAGAGCCTTTGCCAAGAGAACAGAGAACAGCCAGCAAAACTTTTCACCACTTAAACTGATCGAAAACTTGATAAAGCCCATTTTAGAAAGGACAAGAGGCACCGGGTGACAAACCCAAGGAAGGAGCAGCTGGTTGTGGTTCCAGCACAGCTCAGGAAACAGAAACGCTGCTGGAAAACAAGGAACACAAACCCCCAAAGGGACGTGCCACAGAGCTCCTGGTTTTCGCCCCATCCCGCGGCATTTCCATTTGGAAACGCCAGGCAAGGGAAGGATTTTGGAGAAACAATTCCGCCAAGGGCTCATCGTGCAAAGGGCAGAGCTCCCCGAATTCCCCCCCAGCCCTTACCTGGCGGTCTCCTCGCCCTCACACATGGTCACAGCCGGCCAAAGCCGCCCGGGAACGCTCAGCAAATCCAACTGTGGGCTCAGGAGCAGCTCACTGCCCACAGCCCAGCCCTCCCCGCCCAGCCACACTGTCACCAGCGGCCACAAACGCCCTCCCCCTGTCCCCAGGGCCGAACCCGGGGGACAACAAAGCTCCAATTCACGTTTAAAAATTCCCACTTCACAGAGCCGGGCGGACTCGTTCTCTCCGCCCCCCCCCCGGGAAAGCACAAGCACAACTTCGGAATACGATTGGAAAGAACCAAAAATACCGAGAAGGGCACCTTGTGTTTTCCTGAGCGCGAGTCTTGCCAGGAATGAACTTTCTCTGTTCCGTGACCCGGAGAGCGGAGGGTTCGGTGACAGCCCCGTGACGGGGATTTCTAACAGGAGGGGACAATCCGGGGTTTTTTAGCCAATTATCCTTGACTTACAGCAGGCAGCAGACGTGGAAATAATAACAATAACCAACGGTCTGTCGGATGGAGGGGGTTTATTCCACCCCTCCCCTCCAAACACCAACTGAGCACCCAAGGACAAAGCGGAACCCGGCGGTACCAACTGTTGCTCCAGAATCCATACAGCACATCCATGCCCTAATTAATCCCTATGAACTATCTCCTATTTGTAATTAATTCGAGGGTGGAACAAAACCAGCACTTCCCTTGTAAACAAGGTCACACCGACCAGAAAGCATCAGGACTAATTCCTACCAACAGAAACGAGAATTGTCAAAAAAAAAAAAAAAAAAAACGGAAAAAATAGCTGTACAAACGCCATCCTTGTGAAATCTCACAGCGCCGGGTCAAAGTCAGNACATGGGGACATGGGGAGAGACATGGGGACATGGGGACACCGGGAGAGACATGGGGAGAGTGACCGGGACATGGGGGCACCGGGAGAGGGACGGGGACACCGGTGAGCTGAATAGGGACGACGGGAGAGGGATGGGAACAGCAGGGGCAGGATGGGGACAAGGACACTGCAAGCCGGACACGGGAGTGGGGAGCGGGACGGGAATGGGGACACTGGGAGCAGGATCGGGACAGGGACACGGGGCNTTGTCAAAAAAAAAAAAAAAAAAAAGACGGTAAAAATAGCTGTACAAACGCCATCCTTGTGAAATCTCACAGCGCCGGGTCAAAGTCAGGCCCAACAGAGGCCAAAACTTCCATGATCTGATGCAGGGGCAGATTTTAATGCCCGCACTCCTGGCTCGGGAGCTCCGGCTGAGGGATCGGAGTCCGGAGCTGGAGCGGAACCGCAGGAGCCGAACCCCCGTCCCGCACAGACACCCCGACACCGCACCCCGTGTCCGCAGTGCTGGGGAAGGACATGCCCGGGGCAGGGCAGGGCTGCCANAGCGGGACGGGAATGGGGACACTGGGAGCAGGATCGGGACAGGGACACGGGGCACAGGGCTGGAGCTCATCCCGCCGGGATCCGGGTGCTCAAGGCGCGGTGTCTCCTGGGGACTTGTCAGGTCCCTGGGGATGGGGACAAATGACGACTGAGGGGTCGGCACAGGGTCACCCGTCACTGATGGCCCCACTGGGGTGAGGTACATCCCAGTGCCTCAGTTTACCTGCCCCAGGGCTCCTTTGTGTGGGCACATTCCAGCCGCACGGAAGGGCCCTGGCTCAGCGTCCAGCTGCACAGCCCCCCATTCCCAGGGCCATTCCCCGGGCAGAGCCGTTCCCGTGGAAAATCCCCGGCTCCCGTGTGTGGGACCAGGCTCAGGCCCCGCCGCGGGTCAGCGTTTTCCAGCTGCTGGGAAGAGCCTGTGTGAGAACCGGCTCCTTCCCACGCCCGCCCGGCCACTCCTGCCGCCCTTTGCCGGGGTGACAGCCACAGGGACCCATCGGGATCCATCAGGCACCACAGCCCTGGGTTCTGCTCTCCGAGGGCAAGATGCCCACCCCTGTCCAGGTGTCCCCACAGCACCATCCATCCATCCATCCATCCATCCATCCATCCATCCATCCATCCATCCATCCATCCATCCACCCCCGTTATCCAGCCCCAGAGAGGTTGGGATGATGGATGTCCCCCTCCTGGGACAAACCCACCATGGAGCAGCCGAGCATTTGGTTCCAGAGCCCAGGTCCATCTCTGGAGCTCCGGGACATGCCATGCCAGCCCCCTGGACCCGGATCCTGCTGCTGCCCTGGCAGGACCGGCCCAAGGTCTGCTCCAGGAGACGCCTGGCCTGGTCCCAAAGGGCCAGACTGGTGCTGGGATGTACTGGGAGGTGACAAGTGCCTCCAGTAAGATCATGGGGGTGCCAGGTGTGTCCTTGCCTGTGCCCAGCAGGGATTCAGCCTCTCCTCCCACCACCAGCAAGGCCACGGGGCCGGGGTGGGTACAGGAGGCAACGGGGACCCTCCTGGCACTGCCCAGCAGGAAAGGCTGAGCCCAGAGATAGGGCTGGAATCCTGGCACCACTGCCTGGAAAGGCCAGGCCCCACATGCCCTCCCGCTGGGAGATGGGATGGGGCAGCACACAGGGAATGTTGTTCCCCGCTGGCAGGAAATCCTCCGCCTGCCTGCTTTCCAAGCCCCACTGACCCTGAGTTATCCCCCACAACGTGCAGTTTCCGCACAGACCCAGCACGTGGTGGGACAGCTGGACACTTTCCCGTGGATGTTTCCTACCCCCCATGTCAGCCCAGCACCTCCCAGTTTCCACCAGCAGCTGGGAGGGCAGGAGGTTGTCCTTGGCTTTACCCTCTGATCCTGGGGTGATGTGCCCCCAGAGCCACCTCCAGCCCCTCTGAGCACAGGGATGCTCTGGGACAGGTCCCCAGAGGCGGCTCAAGGATGGGCCAAACCCAGCATGGCAGTGCCCTGGGGGAGCCAGGGGACAGGGAGGGCAGGAATGTCCCCACAGGTGTGAACCAGCCCTGGTTCCACAGCTCAGGAGTGACCCAGGGCAGAGTCTGGGGGCAGAGCCAGGGCAGGGCAGAGGAGACGGAGCATGGAAACCTTTAAGAGCAGCAGCAGCTGATGAGATCCTTGATAATTAGCAAGATTGAATGAGACAGGAAAAAAATAGTCCATGGGGGGCTGCTCCATTTGCTACCACAGACAGGAGTGGAGGCCTTGGGGGTGGGACAGCGCTGAGGCCAGGGGACACTGGGGCTGAGGATGGGGACACTGGGGCTGAGGATGGGGACACTGGGGCTGAGGATGGGGAGGAAATGGAGGCTGGTCGTGCTGGAAGCAATGGGAGGGCAGAGCTTCCCCCAGTGCTGCGATCTCTGGGCACAATCAGACTAAGCCTGGCCTGGAATTTTATACTAAACTTTTACAAGGGTTCAAAAACAGGGTACAAAAAGGTCAAACCCACATTTGTTTCTCCTCCCAGGGAGGCTGGTGAAGCACGGCCCACCCAGCATCCCCCCCTGCTCAGCTGCCTGAAATGCCCAGACAATCCTGACTGCTTTTCCAAAGGGAAAAGAGACCAACAACAGAGGAAGGCTCAGGGCTCTGGGCTGCTCCCCACATGGAGAATGCCCAGCAATGGTCCGTGAATGACCAGGGAGCCTGAGGAGCAGCGCCCTGTGTGCCAGGGCTGGGAGAGCAGGGCTGGGGAAGGGCTGCCAGGGCTCGGGGCAGCCGTGTGTGCCAGCCCAGCAGCACATTCACATGGGGTAGTTGAGAACAACGTCCTGCTTGGCCAGTTCCAGCAACATAGGGTCGTCGAAGAACTTGCTGATGCTCACATCCTCACTCAGGCCCTGCAGGGTGACACAAAGCCAGGGTTATTGCCCACACAGCCATCACACACCTAAAAGCCTTTGTGTCCCGAACTAAGATAAATGTTCAGGCTCCAGAGGAGGCATGAGGTGCTTTTCCACAGCCCTGATGGCATCTAACACCCCTCAGGAAGCTGCAGACGTGTGGGTGCTGCTCTGAGCACAGCTCCCAGCTCCCTGCTCTGCTCCCTCTGTAGCCCCAGGAGCCCCTCCAGCCCCTCAGTCCAGCCCTCAAAATCAGCCCAGAAACCACCTCCTGATTCTTGTGCAGGACAAGGGGGCTAAACCAGGCCCCCAAGGGGTCAGAGGGGCTGGGGAGGGAGCAGGGCCCAGGGCAGGCCACACTGATGGGACCACACAGTCACGAGGGAAGCCCTGGGACCACTCTGGGAACACAGAGGAGGTGGCACATCCAAGGGACACCACAGGGAACACTCCCAGACATACCTTCCTACGCCTGGTCTTGATCATGAACTCCCGGGCCAGGTGTGGGGCTGGCTGCGGCTCCAGTGGCCGGATGACGATGCTCTTGTCCAGAGGGTCCCCAGGGACAATCTGAGACACAGGGACAGGATGTGAGCACTGGGGCTGGTTCAATCTCCTGGAGACCCCAAACTGCAACGGGAAACACCTCTGGGCCCTGCAGACACCCCCACACCCCGTGTGTGCTCCTGGCACACACAGACTTGTGTCGCTGCTGGCGATTGTGCCTGTGAGAAGTCACTAACAGTGTTGAAAACCCAAGCCAGGGACATGTCCCACCTCCCCCAGGGGCTGGTGTAGTCTAAGACCCCTAAAATAACAGAACAACACACGTGGGTCCCGGTTAGCACAACCCCATCCACAAACCAGGCATGTTTATTCTCTCAGAGTTGGATCTCGGGCTTTGCCATCCTGACCTTAAGGCTGAGCCTGCAGCTGCTGCTCTCACCTGGCTGTACCCAGGTCACTGTGTCCCTCACAGCAGTGACAGGACCCAATTTGCCCCAGACACAGAAGCAGCCAGAGGACAGCATTTTGTCCCAGACTTTGTTTTCTACAGGTTTAAAACACCTTCTCTGACAGGCAAAGCACAAGTGTGGCAGCCCGTGACTCAGAGCAGATCAATGAGACCAAGCCCTGCTCCCCAGGCTGCTGAGTGCACCCAGACTGAGGAGGATGTCCTCCCCCCGGGCACTGAAGGACCCTGACTCAGCCAGCAGCAGCATTTGGTGTTCTCTCCTTAGGACAAGGGGTGATGGGACCTGGAACAAAGCCCTGACAGATGTGGAACAGCTGGTGCACAAAGCCTCCTCCAGATCCTTCCAGGATCTTCTCCAGGGATGCTGTCCTGCCCTGTGTGAGCTCTGCCACTGACAGCACCTCCCTGGTGCCCCATCCCACCTGTCCCTCTTCCCTGACTCCCCAGGGCATGGCCTCACCTGCCAGTGGTGGAAGACAGAGAGAGAGAAGGCCTGTCCCTGCGTGTGGGTCCTCAGGTCTGTCTCAAAGCCAAAGGAGTCGATGGCTGGGATGAAGGCTTTGATGGTGTAGAGAGGAGAGCCCGGGATCGGAGCATCCTGTGTCACGTGGCCCCTGCAAATGTTGTCACAAGATTATTGTTCCTGTGTGTCACAGAATCATGGAACGGTCTGGGTGGGAAAGGACCTTAAAGTCTGTCCAGTGCCACCCCCTGCCATGGGCAGGGACACCTTCCACTGTCCCAGGCTGCTCCAAACTGGTCTTGAACACTCCCAGGGATGGGGCAGCCACAGCTTCTCTGGGCACCCTGTGCCAGGGCCTCCCCACCCTCCCAGGGAAGAATCCCTTCTCAATCCCTCAGTCCTTCCCAAGATCCCTAACCCTGCCCTCTGGCAGAGGGAAGCCCTTGCCCCCTGTCCTGGCAATTATGCCACTGTCCCAAGTCCCTCCCCAGCTCTCTTGGAGCCCCTTTAGGCCCTGGAAGGGGCTCTCAGGTCTCCCTGAAGCCTTTTCTTCTCCAGGCTGACCACCCCCAGCTCTCCCAGCCTGTTCTTACAGGGAAGTCACTCTGGCCCTCTGAGCACCTTTGTGGCCTCCTTGAGCAGGTCCCCATCCTTCCTGTGCTGGGCCCCAGAGCTGAGCACGGTGCTCCTGGTGGGCAGCACATCCCTGTTACATCCCCCTCTGACACTCAGGAAGAACCAGGAGGTTCCAAGCTGGAACCACAGGCTGTGTGTGACCCCAGACATCAGGATTGGTCAGGGAGCTTCCAGCCATCACCTCATGCAGAGTTCACCCTCTCCCCTCACTCCACAAGCAGTGCCAGGACACCAACAGTCCCAGTGGGCTGGTTTGCCACACTGGTGGTGCAGCTCACCTGCGCCGGGCCAGCACCGTGTACACGGCGGACACGCAGTCAGCAGGGGCCTGCACCTCCACGAAGTAGTAGGGCTCCATCAAACGAGGGGTGGCCTGTGAGGGGACAGGGACACGACCCACTGAGTCTCCAGCAGCACCAGCACAGCTCAGCCCAAGGAAGACTCGGGGACTGGCATTGTTTGGTCAAACCCAGCGCCTGAGTGGGGACCACCATGGCTGCCCAGGCTGCTCCAGCAACACTGAAGGGACCTTTCCCTGTCCCCCACACCCCCCTCCCCAGCAAGCCAGGCAGGAGCAGGAAGGGGAGAAGGAGGAGATGCACACAAGGGCCTGTAGGAGCCCACAGGGGCACTGGGTGGGTGAGTCAGTGTGAACCAACACCCCCACGGCAGACGCCCAGCCCAGCCCAGCCCAGCCTGTCACACGCAGCAAAGCCTCACCATGAGGAAGGCAGAGTACACGACCCTGCGGGCTGTGGGGATGATCTGCCCTCCACCCCTGTGCAAGGGCTCCTGGGCAATCACTGCGTCCAGGATCTTGAACTTCACGTTGCGGATCACTGCGAAGGGCACAAACGACAGGGAGTGACCCCGGGGAATGTTCTCTGCCAGCCACAGCACCAACCACATCCCCAGATGCCCAAAACGCCCAGAGCCACCAGCAGCTCTCCTAAATTTAATTCCAGCAGGGAAAGCATGACCACGTCATAACCCTGCACGTCAAAGAATCACGGAATGATTCGGGTTGGAAGGAGCCTTAAAGCTCATCCAGGCCAACTCCCTGCCACCTCCCACCATCCCAGGCTGCTCAGAGCCCCATCCAACCTGGCCTTGGACTATTGAATGCTCAGAGATGAAGAATTTAACCATCTCAGCAACACCTCCCCACCGGTCCCACTTACACTCATCACACAGGGGCCCTTCCCGGGTCCCCCACTGGAAGCCCTGCACGATGCTGTCCTTCACTGAGCCCAGCAGGGACTTGTCCACCTACAGACAGACACACAGACGCACAGACAGACAGGCAGCAGCTTCAGGAGCAGCAACACAGACCCAAGTGTTTAAAACCCAGTTCCTAAAACGAGCAGCAATGTCCCCCTGCGCCCCCATGTCCACCCCTCCCCTCACAGCTCAGGAGCAGCAGCTTCAGAGAGCTACAAACTAAGAGTGACCCCGAAAGGCAGGGCCATTAGGTCCAAATTTTGGCAATTTTTAAGATACTGGCCCCAACAGCCACACCTGAACCAGGTGATTTGCCAACCAGAGTAGGAGCCCCACAACAGCGCCAGGGCCTTGCCCAGAGTCCTGGGAGGAGCTGGCCCCTCCTGGCACCAGGGGACACAGGTCCCACTGAGGTGTGCCCCCCACTCCTCACCTCCGAGGGCAGTGTGTCGTCCACCAGGATGTTTGGGCCAGTGGCATCCGGCCCAAAGGCCCAGATGGAACGGGCAGCCAGCAAATCCCAGTCGTATTTGGTCTGGAAGAATTCACCCAGCTTCTTTCTGATGGAAAAAAAAAGGGAAGAAAAGTTTAGGGAACAAGTGCCTGACCTGCACTCAGTGTGTTTCCAACCCTGTTCCCTTCAGGTGTGAAATGGTCTCAGCCAGGGACACTCCCAGAGGGGCTGGGAGCAGCACAGAACCATGATCCTGCCCAGAAGCTGCCGCACATCCCAGCACTCCCTTTATTCCCCAATTATTTCCTTCTGGGTGGACTCCTGCTCCCCCAGATCAATCCTACCTGTTCCACGTGATCTGCACCACCTCGTTCTCAATGTCCTCTGCGAGTCCCTTCTCCAGGGGCTCAGCAATCATTGTGATCTTGTTCCTGAGGAGAGACAGCCACAGTCAGGCCACAGGGAGGGAAATGGGAGCAACTGGGAACACCTCAGGGACTGGCAGCCCCTCATGGCAGGAAGGACATGGAGGAGCTGGAGGGTGTCCAGGGAAGGGAACGGAGCTGGGAAGGGGCTGGAGCAGCAGGAGCAGCTGAGGGAGCTGGGGGGGCTCAGCTGGAGAGAAGAAGCCTCAGGGGGCACCTGGAATTCTCTGCATTCCCTGACAGGAGGGGGGAGCTGGGGGGAGGTTGGGCTCTGCTCCCAGGGAACAAGGGACAGGAGGAGAGCAAATGGCTTCAAGTTGTGCCAGTGGAGGTTTAGGTTGAATATTGGGAAAATTCCTTCACAGAAAAGGTTGTAAAGCCCTGGCACAGGTGCCCAGGGCAGTGCTGGAATCACCAACCCTGAAGGAGTGCAGAAGATGTGTGGATGTGGCACCTGAGGACGTGGCTTAGTGGTGAACGTGGTGCTGGTGCTGGGTTGACAGTAGGACTTGATGATCTTAGAGTTCCAACCTTAACAATTCCATGATTTTGTGGCTCAGTGACCGTGCCCTGCCTCCAGCACAGCTGGGCTGACGAAACCAAGGCAGCCCAAGTGCTCAACAACTGCCCTCCCAAACCTGTTCAGCCCCAGAGGGAGAGTGCTGAGGGACTGCATGGCTCCATCCACCATCCCTCCATCCATCCATCCATCCATCCCTCCATCCATCCACCATCCCTCCATCCATCCCCCCATCCCCCCATCCATCCATCCCTCCATCCCTCCATCCATCCATCCATCCACCCATCCATCCCCCCAGCACCAGTGACCTGCCCCCAGCACAGCTCATTCCATGTGCCCAGAAGGTTAAAGCCTGACCAAAGACTGGGAATAACCTGGTTTGGTGGAAGGTGTCCCTGTCCACAGCAGGGGTTGGAACTGGGTCTTTTAAGGTCCCTTCCAACCAAACCATTCCATGACTCTGTTAAGGCTGGAACCTCCCTGTTCCCAGAAATCAAGATGCCAACCTGGCAAGAGCATCTCAGAATAAAGGAGGGTAAGAAGTATCACAGTGTTGATAAGGTTGGAAAAGACCTTGAAGATCATCAGGTCCAACTTATAAAAGACCTATAAGAGGAACCAGCAGAGGAGATCCATCTTCAGCAGATCACAGCTTCCCTGATAATTCAGGCAGGAAGATGTCCTGTGCTCCCAGACCTGCCCCTGGCTGTCCCCTGCCAGTCCCTGCCCTCTTCCCCCATCCTGTGCGCCTCCCAAAGCCCTGCTGGAGGAGGAAGCTGAGGGCAGCTCTAAGGCTCCAGGGCATCAGCAGAAAGGAACAGGTCCAAGATGAAGCATGGATAAGAGAAGACAAAGCCTTTGCTCATGGAATGTCTGGGGAGTTACTGAGGCTCTTTGGCACCTCCCAGTATGGGAAACACCAGGGAGCTGTAAAGGTGGGATGGGTGAGAAGGAGGGTGTGGATCTGCCTTCACTCCATTCTAGGAGCTCCTACAGGGACACTCCAGCATGTCCAGCTCAACCAGACACTGCCCATGTGGCCCCTGTGTGGACAAGAGCCAGTGGGAAGAGCCCCCTTGGAGGGGCTGGACTCTCCCTCTGCCCCCCTGTTCACCCCCAGCCTCTTACTTCTTGTTGGGTGTCTCAGCAAAGCACTTGAGGGAGGAGGTTTCCACCACTGTCTCACAGAATGTCACCACTGGATCAGCCACCTGGAATCACAACAGATGTTTTTAAAGATTTTCAATACTTTTTTGTTGTTGTTGTTGTTTGTAAAGAGACTGTTTGAAACCTCTGAACACCTGCAAGGAAAACCTGGTTGGTCTGGCAGTGTTTGATCAGCACTGTGTGGGAAACACTGAGGCTGCACAGGCAGCTTCACTGATTCCTTCATTCCAACGAGTCGGGAAGGTTTATTAACCTAATTCCAGGTATGGAAAATTCTGCTCAGTTTACTTATTTGATGCTAGCCAGGCAATGGCTGAAGCACAGGAAAAGGCTGGAACATGGAAAACTCTCCCCCAAGCCAATCCCCTCGGTGTGACAGCCAGGCTGAAAGAGGCACTTTTGCCCCTCAACAGCCTATTTTTGTTTCTCTTTTACAAGGAATTCAGGGAAGACAAAATCCAGGCTCTAGTGTCAGGCAGGTTCCTTTTCCTGTCCTTCTGAGACAGGGGAACAAACACCTGGTTTTCCAGGTTTTCCAGCTGGGCAAATCCCCTCCATCCTTCCCTCACCTTGATGTCAATCTCTGAATACATCTTCCTCAGGTCGTGCATCACACAGTCCAGGTAGAGCTCCCCTGTGCCCAGGATCACGTGTTCCCCAGACTCCTCCACCTGCCAGAGAAGGGAAGGGCTCAGCTGACACCATCACTCCCAGCTCCTGCCCCAGCCCAAACCTTAAATACAGCCCCCAGGAACAGAACACTCCAAGGGAAGCTCCTGCAGCCCTTTCCAGCACCAAGTGGTGCTGGGCTCTGCAGGGAGCTGCTTCCCTGGGACAGCAAGGGGTGGGTTTGCTGCTGAGCTGCTGCTTTGCTGCTGTTCCCACATCATTCGTGATCTCGTTCCACCATGAGATCAACTGCAACAGCATAAAAAGACCCACAACAAACATAACCACCCACAATAAAATATTCATTATTTTGAAGGTCAGCCCTCAGGTTGCCCCACAGACACGGAATCCCAGCCAGGGCTGGAAGGGAGCTCTGGGGATCTCCGAGTCCAACCCCCCAGCAGTACCTTGGTTGTGAGGGAGGGGTAACTCTTGTTGACCTTGCGGAGACCATCCAACATTTTGGGCAGCTCTGAGGGGTTCACTGGCTCCACTGCGATTTTGATTACTGACGTGGTGTTGAATTTCAAGGGACGGAAGATCTGAGCCTGGAAGCAGAGGGGACAAGGAGCTGGAAGCGCAGCACGAGATGCCCACAGGGCTGGGCACAGCGCGTGAGGCCGCGCTCTGTCCCTCAGGGGCTGCTGTGCCCTGGCACTGTGGCAGGCAGGGATTCTCCAGCCTCACCAGGGGAGCTTTTGGGGGGCACTCCAGCACTCCTGGGAGGCTGGGCAGTGCCAGCCCGGCAGTACCTCCTCATTGCCCCGAGGCTCTGTCACCGTCGCTGTCTTCACTATGGGCTGGTCCACCCCCTCAATCAGCACCCAGTTGCCAGCAGGAACCCTGTTCACCTCAATGTGGTACCTGAAAGGCAGGAGAGCAGCCCTGCAGCCTCAGGGCCCTTCACCACCCTCCTCCTCCCTGTCCCTGCCTCCCTCCCTGCCCCTCACCTCCTCTCCCAACGAGCACTTTGCCAGAACCTTCCCTACCTGGCAACTGAGATCCAGAGGCGCCCGACGGTGCAGATCTGGGAATCCTCCTCGTCCTCCAGGGTGTAGTTTTCCCCCAGGACCTTGACAGGCTGCCCAGCGTGGATGGTGCCACTGAGCACTCTGCCAAAGGCGTGGAACTGGACACCATCGTCTGTGCTGTACATTTTTGTGGTGTGGCACATCAGGGGACCCTGCCCGGGACAGAGAGAGAGAAATGAGCCTCTGCCAAAGCACAGCCACAGGCCTGGCAGGGCTGGACTTCAATGGTCCTTGTGGGTCCCTTTCAACTCAAGAAATTCTATGATTCGTGGATAAAAAGGATTAACAAGCTGGAATTTAGAAATGCTTCTTTTGATTTGCAAAGTCATTAATTCCCTGCCACTGGAAGCCTTTCACCCCCTTGCCCTGTGTGGAACCCCCCTGGAACGGCCCTGGTGGGTCTCTGGACCCTGGAGCTGCCCTCCCTCCTCCTGCAGAGCAGCAAGTGGTGGGTGGGACAAAGCCACCAGAAGAAATGTCACCTGCTGGTGGTAAACCCGCTCAGGGCTGAGCACCTGAGCCCCCCCAGATCACAGCTCCCAGTGCCACAGGGTCAGTCCACACTGGCGCCGTGGTGACAGTCACCACTGAGGAGTTTCATGCGGATAATCACAACTCATTAAAAGAAGAGACTCGTTTTTCTCTGCAGACATCAGAGCAAAAGTCACAGGCACATTCCTCCCTCAGCTGCCGGTGTTGGTGGCTCCAGACAACTCCGAGTGACAGCTCAGCACAAGCTGTTTGAGCAGGAAGGTTCTGCAGGGCTTGGAGAGGAGAAGGTGCTGACTAACTAATGCAGGGTTATTTTTATCAGCTTGATTCAAATTAGTTTTCCCAGAGTTTGGAGACAGGATCAAACTTCAAGGAAAAGGGATGAAAAGGCAGCAAAAGGACATAAAAACCACCCTGCAGCTCCCACATGCCCTGGAGTCCTGACCCAGCCCTGCTCCTCTCTGAACACTGTCAAACAATTCCCTCTCCCCAGGGCAGCCCTGGCAGGCAGCTGAAGCTCCTCGGAGGGAGGAGGTTTGTTCCAGTGCCGGGTGAGAGGTTTCCTGGTGCTGTGAGTCAGATCCGTGCAGAGGGCTGGCTGGGAGGGCAGGGCCTCTCTGCCTCAGCCTGGGACACTCAGAGCCAGGGGAGGTTTCCTTACGTCGGGGTCGCAGTCGCTCATGGCCTCCCCCAGGTCGGAGTCCACGCCGCCCGTGTAGGTGTGCTCGATCTTGGTCTTGGCCCCCACCTTGGGGGAGGGGATGTGCTGCACACACATGTCCACAAAGCCTGAAATGGGAACACTCAGTCAACCAGTGGGGAGGGAAGAGCCAGAGGGGAGGAAAGAACCGGACCCCAGAAACACCAGGAAAAGCCCTTGTCACCCACAGCAGCGTCCTGTGGGGACGTGGGTTAACAGTTTGTACTTGGAAAGCTGAGCAGGATCTGTGGCCAAAATATTGCCCTGCACTGTACAGGGAAGATTGTGGAAGGGAAGGCAAAGAGCTTTTACCCGTGAACTCCCCAAAGAACTTCTTGCAGACCAGTCGCAGGAGGGGCCGGATGTTCAGCTTCAGCTCCTCTTTGGTCAGGTGGATGCCAAGCTCATCCAGAGTCCTGGGCAGGGTGGTGTCCACATCCCCTACCACCTGCAAGACAACGAGCCCTTCTCTCAGCGTCACTGGGAGGGTTCAAGCCAGGCACCCCCAGGTGCAGCTCCACAAACCAGCCACCACCCGCAGGGCTCTGGACCTGTGCTGGTTTAGAGCTCACAAAGGAGCAAATCCTAGAATCATGGAGTCATTAAGGTTGGAAAAACTCTCTAAGACCACTGCCAAGCCCACCACTAAACCACGTGCTCAAGTATGATACCTACACATTTCCTGAACACTTCCAGAGATGGTGGCTTCACTATTGCCCTGGGCAGCCCCTGCCAGGGCTTCACAACCTTTTCTGTGAAGGAATTTCCCCTGATATCCAACCCAAACCTCCCCTGGCATAGCTTGAGGCTGCGTCCTCTTGTCCTGTCCCACCTGGCTGCACCCTCCTGTCACGGGGTTGGAGAGAGTGGCTGCGACCCCTCGAGCCTCCTTTTCTCCTGGCTGAGCCCCACTAACTGCTCCTCATCAGCCTTGTGCTCCAAGCCCAAGCACTATCACCTGGCTGCTCTAAGAGCACACCAGGAAGAGGAAGGGCAGCTCTACTCACTGCAAACATGGGGCTGCATTTGCAAGGAGCAGCTGTTACGGAGCTGGGCAGCACTGCAGCCCCAAAGCAGAGCTGTGCAGGTCACCCTGTGAAACAGGAGAGCCCCACAGGCCCAAGAGCCACCACCCAGCCCCTGACTGCCCCTGGCTGGAGCTGTGGGAAAGGAGAGTGAACCAGCACAGACCTGAGCCAAGATCTTGTACAGGGGCTCCAGGATGAACTCCACAAAGCTGCGCTGGGAACTGCTCGTCGGGGCCTTTTTGGTGAACTTGCGGCTGGTGGAGACCAGGGGAGAGACATGAGGAGTGAGAACTGCAGCCTGCACCCCACCCTGCATCCCCCTGCTCCTCCCAGCCCCCTGGGAAGCTGACAGGGCCAGGATCACTCCAAGTGAAGGGCAGAGGAGTCTCTCTGCTCCTGCTTACGGGACTCAGGACCATATGGGTCCAGGCCAGGCAGGAGCCTGACCCAACCCTTCCATCACAGGATCACAGGAATGGCCTGGGGTGCTCACCTGCTCCACATTTTACAGGGAAAGGAGGGAAAAACAAAGGAAAAATTAACAGACATTTAAACATTCCACATCTTACGTCTTCGGGTTGAAGTAGATGTCGCCCCAAAGCCGCTTCGCAAACTCCTGGTAATTGATGTCTCCTGAAGGGAAAAGCAAATGAGAGGAGCCTCTCAGACATCACTGTGTCCCTCTCAGCTTAGAAATCATTGTTACCTGGCTTTTAAAACACCCCTGAGGATTCAATTTAATGATTTAATGAAAGGTGAGTGAATGCCTGGTCCCAGTCCTGAGTGACCCGGGGAGCCCAGGCCCAGGTGAGTGTGAACAGTCCCCTGAGGACACCGTGAGCAGCCCCGGGACACTGAGGGTCACAGCCTGGCCTCCCAGGGACACTCCAGCAGCCTCAGCTCCCCACGAGGGGAGAGCTGCAGCACTGGCTGAGGAGCCCGGCCACATCTGCTGCTGTGACTGGCACTGCAGTGCCAAGGTGCTGGGCTGCCCTCCCTGCCCTCGGCCCTGCGGGCTCAGCACCAGCATTTTCTGCCCTGCTGAACACCTCCTGCTTCCCTTCTCTTCCTCAGGCAAACCCCCAGTGCTGGAGGATCAGCGCAGAGCCGGCTGTCAGGGTGGATTTACAAACAGCAGGACAGGGGGATGACCTGCAGCAGTTCCCAGAGAAGCTTTGGCTGAGGGCAGATGTGTGAGCACAGGGGATGTTATGGTGACTGAGGGCAGATGTGTGAGCACAGGGGATGTGAGGGACTGAGGGCAGATGTGTGAGCACAGGGGATGTCAGTGACTGAGGGCAGATGTGTGAGCACAGGGGATGTCACAAAGGCTGAGGGCAGATGTGTGAGCACAGGGGATGTTACCGTGGCTGCAGTCTGGACACTCACACTGCTCCGACCCCTGGGGCTGCACACACAACCCCTGCTGACCACAGCCCACCATTCCTGACTGCAAGAACCCGCTCAGCTCCTCCCTGCCCCACATGGGAGCACCTTCTCTGCTGACCCAGCTGTTGTCAGCCCCAGAGATGGGGTGTCACCCCAGCGGGCTCTGGGCTAACGCCGGCACACCCAGGGAGCCCCTTTATTGCTCCAGACTCATCATCCTCCCTCAGGCCAACTTCTTCACAGGAGCTGGGCCAGCTGCTTTACCACCTCCTCCTTCCGCTGCTCACAGCTCCTACAGATCCCTCAATTCCCCAAGGGGAGACTTCAAAAACCTGGGCTGTGCAGCTGCCAACACCACGGCATACTGCCCTGCCTGGGCACCTGGGGAGCAGGAAATTACATCCAAGCCAGAAAAAGAGAGTTTCTTAAAAAAGAAAAGAGGGCAAGAGTGCAAAACCTTGTGGGCCAGGCTTGTGCCCAGCTGCAGCTGAGCCTCAGACTTCAGAGACTTTTGGGAAAAGGCAGGAAGAGCTTAACTGCTTCTCTCCTGAGCTGCTGATAGGGAGGCAAAGCACGACTCACACACCTGCCTTCAGCTGCCAGAGCTGGGCTGGTTATTTCTGCTTGGGGTGTGTATAAAATCTTGGCTTCTCGCTCCAGAAACGTTTATCAGGAGAAAATATCCAGCTAAAACTGGGTTTCTGCTTTTTATCCCCTCAGGCTCAGCTCTGCAGTTCCCCAACACACACACACTGGCCATCTCTGTGCTGGGAAAGCGGAATGTCTTACAAAACCCCCCCAGAAAAGGTTGGGAAACGAGGTGCTGAAGCACACCAGGTTCCTGGATAATCCTCACCATATGTGTCTGCATAAATCTTTGCAAAAGACCCCAGTGTGAAGCAGATGCTGTACTGAGAGCTGGAGAAGCAAACATTGCCCAGGAGGGGAGACAGCACCAGGTTCTCGTCGGTGGAATACATGCTGAGAGGAGGAAAATAAACCCAAATCAGTGTTATGAACCAAAGGAGACACTTCAACCCACCTTCCCACACCCCACAGCAGTGTGTGACAGGCAGGGATCCTGCACTGCCAAACTGCATCCTTAAACAGCCTGTTTGCCATCGGAATCGCAGGGTCAGGAACATTTTCTGCCTCTAAACTTCAAAGCACTAATGTGCAAAGATTTAAAGGTCCTGGAACTAGAAAGTTACCAGCACAAGCGCTTTGGATTCTTTTTTTTTTTTTGTCCGGGGGAGTTTTTCTCTCCCTAAAAAAAGAAGCGAAGTTGGTCAACCAAGTGAGGGAGAAGATAATGCAAGGGCAGAACTTAATCAAAGCAGCTTTAAGGGGCTCAGAGGTGGGGCAGGCAGGATGGATGACCCTGCTCCCAGCTGCCTGATGCCAGCACACACTCAACAGGCACACCAGGGAGCTCGTGTGCAAATCCACACACCCCAGAAGGGCAGAATGCTGCTGGAAACATTCCCTGGATGCAGAAGAACCCCCAGAAATGCTGCATGGCTCAGACGTCCCTCCCCTCCCTGAGCAGGGCTGGCAAGGAGGTTTGACCACGTCAGTGTCACATCTTTGTTCAGGGGCTGGGACAGAGAGTCCTTGTTGGGTTTGTAGCCAATATTGAGGAGCTTTGAGACATCCCAACCTCCAGTCTGGGATACAGCCCACAACATTTCAGTGTTTGAGACGTTTGGGAGCACAGAAGTTCACTACTCTGCCCCTACTTAGTAATGGAGGAAAAATCAAATGGGGGGGGAAGAGGGAGAAACGAAATCCCCTGAAGCTCGTCAGGAAGAGCCAATCCTGCCTAATTCGATATTTTGGCTGCGCTGAACATGCAGTGCCACATTTCCTGTGACTCAACATATCAAGAGACAAACTCACAAGTTTCCACACCTGCCCTGGGCCAGGGCCATCCCCCCCCTCACCTGATGAGCCCGTTGACCTCATCCACGATGTGCCTGAGCTTGTAATAAGCGTCTGTCGGGGGCAGTTTGAGCTCCAGGATGAGCCGGTCGATCTTGTTGATGCACACGGTCACTGCCAACCTCTCCTGCACCGCGTGCTTGATCAGCCTCTCCGTGTTCAGCATCACCTGCAGGGCACAGGGAGCTCAGAGCCCCGGGAATGCTCCCAGGAATGTTCCCTGCAATGCTCTCTGGGGCGTGGGGGGCACCCAGTGACCCCGACACTCAGCTCATCCTCCTGGAACTGAACTCCTTGGATCCAGCCCTGTGGGCAGCTGGGATATAAATAACCTGCTGGGGGGTTTTAGGTATTGTGGGGATGGAGATGCACACGAGTTAAATCACCAGCCCACAGGCCGCGCTCATCACAGCAGCCTGGACACAGGAGCCAGGGGCTTTGCTGCCTGTCTGGGTGGAAAACTCACTTCCCAAACTGTCCTCCAAACACCCTTCACCCCAGAAAGCTGAACCCTTCACGCTAAGGCAGGAGCCAAGGCTGCAGAGGGAAGGGAGGGGAGGATAACCCCGGGGGAAGCTGGGACTCACCCCCTCGGCCGCGTCGATGAAGAGCACGACGCCGTCCGAGATGCGAAGGCCGGCTGTGACCTCGTCAGAAAAATTGACATGACCTTCAAAAGCACAGAGAGGAGGGGAGTGAGAAGCCGAGAGACCAGCACAGAGGGTGGGAAGCCACCCTTCTGCTCTGCAGGTTTCTCTGGCACCCAGCGAGGCAGAACAGGTTTCTCCTCAGACCCAGGAGCTCCTCGTGGGGATTTAACTTCAGCTTCAATGCTGTTTCTTAAGAATATACACAACAACTTGTTTAAAAGGCATTTTTCCTCACATTTGTTACTGTTTTTCTCACAGCTCTGTGCAAATACTTTGGGAAAAGGAGGAAGATTTCTTCTGAGCAAAGGCAACAGATGCCTCTCCCTCCAGCCCCCTCCTGTGCTCTAACCTCCCTCAGCCCGAGCTGTGACTCAGCAGGTGTGTCCCAAGACCCTCTTCCCCAAAGTTTCTCACAAGCAGCTGATCTGTGAGTCCACTCCCTCCACAGGAGCCTGTCAGAGGCTCCAGGGAATCTGCTGAGTCTCACTGTGGGGCAACAGCACTTGAGCAAGGCCCAGTCCCACTGTGCACAGTAACAGAACAGCCAGATCACAGAACCACAGAATTAACACGGTTGGAAAAGACCTTTGAGATCATCGAGTCCAACCTATTCCCTCTCACCATCCCATCATCTACACCATGTCACTCAGTGCCTCATGGAGCCTCCTCTTAAACATCTCCAGGGACAGTGATTCCACCCCCTCCCTGGGCAGACCCTTCCAGTGATGGGTCACTCTTTCAGGGAAAAAGTTTTTCCTCATATCCAGCCTAAACCTGCCCTGACAGAGCTGGAGACTGTGTCCTCTTGTTCTGTCTCCAGGAGCCTGAGAGAAAAGACTGACCCCTGCCTGACTACAACCCCCTTTCAGGGGGTTATAGAGAGCAATAAGGTCTCCCCTCAGCCTCCTCTTCTCCAGGCTGAACAGCCCCAGCTCCCTCAGCTGCTCCTCACAGGGTTTGTGCTCCAGTCCCATCCCTGTCACCCTTCTCTGGACACTTGTTGGCTGTGTTCTGGAGTGCAACACCCTTCCAGCCTCATCAGCCCCCAATTAGGACAGCTAATCACACCCCCAACCCTGCCTTGTCCCTGCCCATGGCAGAGATGGGGATCAATGTCCCTTCAGCCCAAAGCACCCCGTGACCGTGTGACCAGTTGTGACTGCTGGGAGTGACCTCAGAGCCATGAACTCGGGACTACAACAAACACACAACAAAGCTGAGAGCTTCCCAAGGCAGGATCCTCAGCACAGTCACATCACCTGGGGTGTCAATGATGTTGAAGAGGAAATCCTTTGGTGTCCGGCAGAACAATCGTCACTGGGGTGCTCTTGATCCCCACTCCCCTCTGGGAAACAGGGAATCCAGGATCAGCAGGGAAAGGCAAAAATAAATGAAATCATCACTATGAACACAGGTACAACAGGACCAAGCGAAAATCAGAAAGATGTAAAGAATTAAACATCCACCNGTGACCTCGTCAGAAAAATTGACATGACCTTCAAAAGCACAGAGAGGAGGGGAGTGAGAAGCCGAGAGACCAGCACAGAGGGTGGGAAGCCACCCTTCTGCTCTGCAGGTTTCTCTGGCACCCAGCGAGGCAGAACAGGTTTCTCCTCAGACCCAGGAGCTCCTCGTGGGGATTTAACTTCAGCTTCAATGCTGTTTCTTAAGAATATACACAACAACTTGTTTAAAAGGCATTTTTCCTCACATTTGTTACTGTTTTTCTCACAGCTCTGTGCAAATACTTTGGGAAAAGGAGGAAGATTTCTTCTGAGCAAAGGCAACAGATGCCTCTCCCTCCAGCCCCCTCCTGTGCTCTAACCTCCCTCAGCCCGAGCTGTGACTCAGCAGGTGTGTCCCAAGACCCTCTTCCCCAAAGTTTCTCACAAGCAGCTGATCTGTGAGTCCACTCCCTCCACAGGAGCCTGTCAGAGGCTCCAGGGAATCTGCTGAGTCTCACTGTGGGGCAACAGCACTTGAGCAAGGCCCAGTCCCACTGTGCACAGTAACAGAACAGCCAGATCACAGAACCACAGAATTAACACGGTTGGAAAAGACCTTTGAGATCATCGAGTCCAACCTATTCCCTCTCACCATCCCATCATCTACACCATGTCACTCAGTGCCTCATGGAGCCTCCTCTTAAACATCTCCAGGGACAGTGATTCCACCCCCTCCCTGGGCAGACCCTTCCAGTGATGGGTCACTCTTTCAGGGAAAAAGTTTTTCCTCATATCCAGCCTAAACCTGCCCTGACAGAGCTGGAGACTGTGTCCTCTTGTTCTGTCTCCAGGAGCCTGAGAGAAAAGACTGACCCCTGCCTGACTACAACCCCCTTTCAGGGGGTTATAGAGAGCAATAAGGTCTCCCCTCAGCCTCCTCTTCTCCAGGCTGAACAGCCCCAGCTCCCTCAGCTGCTCCTCACAGGGTTTGTGCTCCAGTCCCATCCCTGTCACCCTTCTCTGGACACTTGTTGGCTGTGTTCTGGAGTGCAACACCCTTCCAGCCTCATCAGCCCCCAATTAGGACAGCTAATCACACCCCCAACCCTGCCTTGTCCCTGCCCATGGCAGAGATGGGGATCAATGTCCCTTCAGCCCAAAGCACCCCGTGACCGTGTGACCAGTTGTGACTGCTGGGAGTGACCTCAGAGCCATGAACTCGGGACTACAACAAACACACAACAAAGCTGAGAGCTTCCCAAGGCAGGATCCTCAGGACTCCATGATCACCTGGGGTGTCAATGATGTTGAAGAGGAAAGACTTCCCTTTGGTGTCCGGCAGAACAATCGTCACTGGGGTGCTCTTGATCCCCACTCCCCTCTGGGAAACAGGGAATCCAGGATCAGCAGGGAAAGGCAAAAATAAATGAAATCATCACTATGAACACAGGTACAACAGGACCAAGCGAAAATCAGAAAGATGTAAAGAATTAAACATCCACCCAGGACATCCTGCTGCTCCCAGGGAAGGAGTAACAACCTCAGCCCAGCTCCCCCATCCATACTGGTTCATACTGGTGAGCCACCACTGCACCCTCCTCACGGGATTCCAGCTGAGGAGGCACAAAATGCAACCCCAGACACGGAATGTGTGTGTTTGTTCCTCAAAGTGCAAGACTTGATCACAACGTGTGATCATTTTTTCATCTTTTCATTAAGATGAAAAGTAAAAAAAAATAAATCTTCACAGGTTTGTTCTGGTCATGACACAAAACAAACCTCCCACTCATGCCCAGCCACGTGGAGACAGAACACCCAGCGAAGGAAAATGAGGAGAAATGGAATTATTCTGAAAGAGTTTTTCTCCTCATCCACCACTGGTGCAAAACCCTTCCCCCCTCCTTCTCTCAAAGGAAATAAAGTCACCCCCACGTTGGGGTGACCCTGCTCTGGACATTACACAGGTTATAAACCATCCATGGGGAGAAAGGTTGTGGGAAATGGAATCAGGTTGTGGGATCAGGAATCTTACTGAGGCAAACAGGAGGAGCAGATAAAGAAAACAATCCAAGTGTGGAAGGCACTGAAAGGTGTTAAAATGGCCGAGGAAAGTGGCCACTGTAACTGTGGGTGAAGCAAAGACAACTGGACAAAATCACTGCAAGAGCACTCACCTCCTGCTCTGTGAACAGGATATCAGTGTAGCAGAGCTGCAAAGGCAAAACAAAAGTCAGACAACCCCACTTTGGTCTCAAACAATAAGTTTGAAGCACAACACAAGAACTTCGACACGTGGACAAGGTGGTGAGTAAGAGGCAGGATTAGGACTGAGCTCTGGCTTTGCAATCACTAACCCACTTGTCCCCACACAGCCACCCTCCCTCAGGGTATAAAAGCCACCCCACATTCCCCAGGGCAGGGATAACCCAGGAGCTCACTCACATCCTGGTCGTAGCGTTTCCGGATCTCTGGGTGTGTCTGTTCGATCAGGCAGTCGACAAAACACGTCTGGAAAAGGGCAGAGAGAGGAGGTGACTCTGTCCAGGCAGGGACAGACACACCCCCAGCCCTCCAGCAGAGCACAGAGAACGGGGGAAAACCTACAAATTCAACTGACAACACAACCTACACATGCCAGGACAAGGGGGGGTGGCCTTAAGCTGGAGGGGAACAGGGTTGGGTGGGATTTGGGGAAGGGAATCCCCCTTGTGAGGGTGGGGAGGCCCCGGCACAGGGTGCCCAGAGCAGCTGTGGCTGCCCCGTCCCTGGGAGTGTCCCAGGCCGGGTTGGAGCAGCCTGGGACAGTGGGAGGTGTCCCTGCCCATGGCAGGGGTGGCACTGGATGGGATTTAAAATCCCTTCCAGCTCAAACCATCCCATCAATATTTCCTGGGCCACAAAAGGTTGTGACTGTGGTGTTTTACCTCAGCCCTCAAGGTGAGAGTTCCCCTGTGCTGCTGCTGGGCAGGGACAACAACTGGGAAATGGTTTGTCCTGCACTTCCTTCCTCTCACTTTTGCTTCAGAACCTGGGAAACAGCTGCTCCCAGTTCTGTGCTGGGCCCAGTGAGACACCAAGCCAGAGACCCCCAGCCTGACCTCCCCAATATGTTCCTGTCCCAACAGGACATGAGCCACACGATCATATGAATATTTAACAGGGTGCCCAGAGAAGCTGTGGCCGCCCCTGGATCCTTGGGAGTGCCCAAGGCCAGGTTGGAGCAGCCTGGGACAGTGGCAGGTGTCCCTGCCCAGGGCAGGGGTGGCACTGGATGGGATTTAAGGTTTTTTTGAGCCCAGCCCATCCCACGACTCTGTAACCAAGTGACGCTGCAGGAGGAGCAGGGGGGGCTGCCGTGGGGTCTGAGGGGTCAGGAGTGATGCCCACACAAACACAGAGGGGTCATTACTGCCCCCCCTCCCCGGGTACCCACAGTACCTTGCCGTGGTGAAGGTGCCCACACAGCGTCACATTCCGAATCAGCTCCGAGTTGTCCATCAGATCCGCCAGGAAACTGGGGGAGCCAAACACAAAAGGCTGTTGGAGGCTTCAGCTGCGTCTAAGAAAAGCAGGAGCCGCTCCAGCTCCACTTTCCATCCGAGGTGCCCCCTGAATCCTCGCCAAACTTCCATCCTGCCCGTGCCCTGCGGGGGAAGAATCCCACCCTCCAGATGGGCAGGACAGGAGAGTTGGAGTCCCAGACAGATGGTGGTGGGTGGGAGGATACGGAGCTGCTGAAGCTGCCAGCGATGGAAGATTATTGAGTGTTTTTCTCCTCTTTTACTCAGCGCTGGAGCAAAAAGTCACATCCACAGGCTGGGGATGATGAAGAACTTGCACTCCAACCATGGCAGGGAGTCAGGTACATCCCAGTGCTGGGTAACGAGCACCCCACGGAGCTTTGAGAGCAGCCAGGGGTCCACACACCATTAATTCTGGTCTTAAAACAACCCGGGGACTCAAGAAACAGCCACGGAATTTAAGCCTTTTTGGAACCAGCGACTGAGCTGGGTAACCCTGGGCCAGGCACTTCTGCAGGGATCTTGGCCAAAAGATAATTGAGATCTTAAATTACCACCCCTCAAAAGTAATGGGAGGCTTTAAAATACGCACCCATTGCCACAGGCCTGCAGAGAACAAGGGCTGTCAAATAATCTCCTTTACAAACAGATTAAGGGGACTTCTTAATGTACAACGTTTTGATTAAGGGCTAAAAAACACAGAAATCAATGCTAACCCTGATTAAAAGCTGGCTAATTGGTCTGAAAATAAAGCTAAAGGGGAAATCGATACCCAACGTGCAGGTTTCTGGCCAAGTCCCACCAGGGATTTCTCTTGGCCCCACCCTGACCATTTATACCAACAATGAGGGCAAAACGGAATTAATTACACACGGAACGAGCAGAGGGAGCAGGGAACCAGTGGATAATGCAGAGACAGAGAAACTGCCGGGGAAAAAATCAGCCCCAGCAGCTCCTGGTTCCATCCAAAATTCCATCCAAACCCTGGAAGCTGAGCCCAGCCCCGAGGGCAGCGGGGACAGCCCCGGCTGAACTCCAGCTCCAGGGTCACCCTGCTCCCTCCTGGCAGAGCAGAGCCCGCGGGATGCCAGGGGCTGCTCACACGGGGGCTGCTCACACGCGGGCTGCTCACACCGGGGCTGCTCCCCCCGGGGCTGCTCACACCGGGGCTGCTCACAACGGGGCTGCTCACACCGGGGCTGCCCTGGCACCAGGAGCTGCTGCCGAGCCGGGAGCTGCGCGGAGAAATCCACCGAAAACCGGGAAATCTCGGAGCGGCCATGAAGTGGCGCATGGAGAGCTGAGCCTGAGGACACTCCCACAGCTCCATCTGCTCTTCCCAAACAAACACAGGGCACCCCGACCCCCGCCCACCACCGGCGCCGCTGCCAAGATCAGAGTTTTAATAGAAAATGCATTTTTTTATCCCTCACCAAATTTGTGTGAGGTATCACATCTCCCATTTCAAACTCGTTGGGATTTTATTCCAGGATTTTTCCCAGCCCTGGTGGTCCCAGGGGCTGCTTTGGGGTACAACCAGCACACAGCACCAAGCCCAGCAGAGCTGAAATGTTTTCTGACCTGCACAGAGCTCTGCACTCACCCAGCACCACAAAAAATCCCACTGGGAACTCCTCTGTGAGAGGTGGGATCAACCCAGAATGTCCCAATATGACACGAGCCACAGGATCACATGAATATTTAACAGAGAAGCTGTGGCTGCCCCATCCCTGGGAGTGTCCAAGGCCAGGCTGGAGCAGCCTGGGACAGTGGGAGGTGTCCCTGCCCATGGCAGGGGTGGCACTGGATGGGATTTAAAATCTCTTCCAACTCAGACCATCCCATCAATATTTCCTGTGACTGTGGAGTTTTACCTCAGCCCTCAAGGTGAGATTCCCCCTCAGGGAGGGATAACAGGGAGAACACCTGGGAAATGGTTTGTCCTGCACTTCCTTCCTCTTGTTTGTGGTTCAGAACCTGGGAAACAGCTGCTCCCAGTTCTGTGCTGGGCTCAGCGAGACACCAACCCAGAGACCCCCAGCCTGACCTCCCCAAGCCCCCCGAGACAGGAGGAGCTGCAGCCCCGAGCCCCAGGAACTCACTCCATCTCATAGACAGTGACTGGCAGTGTCTGCTCCATCAAGGAGAACTTCTTGGTCTTCACGGGTTTGATAATGGGCTCTGAAACGAGAGAAAGGACCACAAACTATCCCCAGAGCCCCAGCAGGGTCAGGAACAACCCCTGTCACTGCAGGGCCCTTCTAACAGAGATATTCCAGGACAAAGGGGTCAGAGCAGGTGAAGTGAATGCATTTAGTTTCTCCTCAAACCCCTCTCCAGTCGCTGCTGGTTCCTGCTCTTCCTAAGACACATTTTGGAATTTGGAATGGGTTACCCACAGAGGTGGTTGAGTCGCCAGCCCTGGAGGTGTTCAAGGGGAGGCTGGATGAGGTGCTGAGTGATATGATCTAGATGTCGATGCTGGGTTAGTTGGGCTGTGGGTTGGACTAGATGATCTCCAAGGTCCTTTCCAGCCTTATCTACACTGTGATACTGTTTGTTTGGACTTGGAACAGCCCTGAGTGTCCAAACACGAGCCTGCGTGTCCCCGGGGCTCCAAGGGGCAGGACAGAAGGGGACATGATTTCCCCTTTCCCAAGGGTCCATCAGGAGTCTCCTCCTCCCTCCCGCTCACCGGTGAGTGGCTGCGTGTCCTCCTCCTGCACGATGGTCTCCACCTCGGGCCCGTACACCTCCTCGGCCGTGGGGTAGTACTTCTTGTCCTCATGGAGCACCACCTCCATCCCGGGGTGCTCCTCGTCGTGCTCCCCCAGCTCATCGTCGTCATCATCGTCCTCCAGCTGCAGCCAAGGCCCCCCCTCAGCTGCTGCAGGGCCCCAGAACCCCCCCCTCACCCAGCCCCAGCCCCTGGCCCTGCAGACACGGCACAGCCCCCGGGTCACACCCCCCACATGGGCACACCAGGGTCCCTCAGTCCCCCCTTGGGCCTGGGGGGTCTCACTCTGCCTCCCCCCAGCAGCATCATGTTCCTGGCTGGAGCCTCGGCTCGTTCCCAACTGCCTGGGACACACCCTGACCCCCTGGGACACACCCTGACCCCCTGGGACACATCCTGACCCCTCTGGGA
>WEKX01023877.1:0-12638 GCA_013390025.1 Pitta sordida | reverse complement strand
GAAGCCCCCCTGGCCCCCTCTGACCCCACACACCTCAGGCAGTTGTGGGGGGGCAGGAGCAGCGGGTGACACGTGTCCCCTGCCCAGCCTGTCCCTGTCCCTGTCCCTGCCCAGCCTGTCCCTGCCCCTGTCCCTGCCCAGCCTGTCCCTGCCGTGCCCGGGGCGGTGGCAGCAGGTTGGGGTGGCAGAGCTGCTCCCCAGGGATGGTGCCCGGTGCTCCCAGTGCATCCCCCTGCAGGACCAACTGGGCCTTCAGTGCCCAGCCGTGTCCTGGCAGCCCTTTGGATCCACCTGGGGCTCCCAGACCTCACTGACCTTCTGATCTCCTGTAGGTCCATCTGGGGACTGTCCCGTGGCACCCACAGGGGGGTCCAGGACTCTGAGCACCCTTGGGACGTTTCTTAGGACCAGATCAAATTCCATTTGTGGATTCATCTCTGCCTGCTCTCAGTCATGCTGCTGGATCCCTGAGGGGCAGGAAAACGCTTCAAAGTGCCTTTTTCTACCCCAAACATCTTACAGTCCCTCTGGCAGGATTCCCAAGGAATTTTAATCTGATTTATCCCTGTATTTGTATGGCCCCACTCCCCCAGCCTGTCCATGATCCCCTGGATGACCCAAATGCAGAAATTGCCTCGGGGGAGCAGCTCGAGGCCTCCAAGTGTCCCTCCCATGGCTGTTCCCTGCAGGGACATTGTGCTGGCCTCACACCTGAAGCCTCTGGAGAAGAAGGACAGGCTGGGAGAGAGGAGGAATGTGCTGTGGAATCCCTGTGCAGCCCCGGCCCGGGCAGCGCCCCCCTGCCCCGAGGAGATCCCCCAGGTGAAGTGACTGGGAGCGAGCTGGGTGTTCACTGGAATGTGGGAGTGACTCAGGGTGTGATCCAGCCCTCCCAGGCCCTGGAACATCGGGGTTTGGATCACCCCGGGGTCGGGCTGGGCCCCTCCCGGTGGGAATGGAGGCCCAGGAGGCTCCGGAACAGGCTGTGGGAGCAGAGCCCCCCTGGCCTGTGCTCCCAGCAGCTGCAGCCTGGGGATCCAGGATCCTGCCTGGAACAGCCTCTGGCTGCAGAGATTCCTGAGCCCAGCCAGGGCTTCCCCAGAATCCCAGTCAGGGTTGGAGGGGCTCTCTGGAGGTCACTCAGTCCAGCCCCCCTGCCCAGGCAGGGTCACCTGGAGCAGGTGACACAGGAATGTGTCCAGGTGGGGTTGGAATGTCTCCTTCAGCCCCAGCAGGGATGAGCTCAGCAGTGAATTACAGATGGCATGAAGTGGGATTTCCATTTTTTTGGGAATGCCACTTGGAGCTCAGCTCTCTTGGAGCCGGGTGGTGCCAGACATGTGTCGGGGCAGCTGGACATCCCTGGGGGTTGCATTCCCCACCTTTTATCCCCTCACTCCTCTTGGTGTTCCCTGCCCTGCCCCAGTCCCAGGAGATCCCCCCCAGGCTGTGCTGGTGGGTCCAGGCTCTGGTTGGAGTCGGGGTCACCTCACAGCCCTCTGTGTTCACTCCGGGTGTCACATCCTCCCTTCCCCTCAGGGTTTGATGCTCCTGCATTTCCTTCTGTTCCCCTTGTCCCACCTCAGCAGTTCCCTGTTACAAACATCTGTGCAGGGGCTGATCACAGCAGGGGGATCAAAGTCTTCAAGTGGGAACAAGACCAAAGGAAGCGAGTGACTCCTTTTTCCTCCAGGAACTGGCTCACCTGCCTGGCACCGCCCTGGAGCTCCACAGGGACTGGCGCAGGTGCCTGAAAACCGGGACAGAGAAATACCAGTTTCTGCTGGAGCTGGGAGGGGAGGCCTTGGGCAGGATATTCCAGGCTGACGTGGGCTTCGGGCTCCTGGGGGAATTCCTGACGGTGCTGGCAGAGAACATCCAGCCTGGAGACAGAGCTGCTGTGCTGCACATCCTGCACAGCCTGGCGGGCACCGAGCGCTTCGGGCTCAACCTGGAGCTCCTGAGCCCCTCGGAGAGGGAGAGGAGCAGGGATTTGTTCCAGAGGCTGCAGAGCATGAGCAGGGATTGTCAGGCCACTGGCCAGCCCGACTGCGAGACAGGGAGGGAATCCCACCCCATGGAGACCCCCGAGGGAAAGGAAGGCGAGGAGGAAAGGACGGTGCTGGAGCTGATGAAGCGTTACCAGCTCGGCTGAGGGAGCACCAGGCTGAGCAGAGCCAGGGGCTCCAAGAGGCTCAAAGCTTGGCTTTGGCATCACCCAGAGCACGAGCTCTGCACTAATAAAGTTTAGTTCCTGAGCTGGGGTGCTGTGGTGTCCTCACAGGTGGGTTTGGCAGAGTCTCCTGGACGAGGAGAAAACCAAGGGAAGAAAACATTGGGGGTTAGTTTTGAAGGAAAAACCCAAACCCAGGTAGTCCCTTTCCTTTTCCATCTCTGTCCACAGTCACTCAGGGGGTTCAGGAGATGTAACCAGTGACAGTGACAACAGTCAGGTCCTTTTTGTTCCAAAAGCCAGGGCAGCAAACAGCAGAGTCACCCTGGCAGGCAGGAACCACCAGGCACCTGATGGCAGGATCCAGGCTCATCCCTGGGGCCTGGCACGTGAATGTTGGGCTTTGTGGCACCTCTCTCGGGGGGACACGTGTGTCCCTGCACTCTGCTGTGCTGACCTGGCACTCCTGCACAGCTCAGGGCTGGAGTCCTCAGTGAGAGGAGCAACTGGAATTGCCCGAGGTCGGGATGGAGGATGTTGGTGCTGGAGCAGCCCCGGCACAACAGTCACAGCTCTGGGGGGGTACAGGTCAGTGCTTCCCGTGGTGCTGAGGGTGACAGGGCTGGGAGCAGCTGTGTCCCCACCCCTTGGAAAACACAAAGTCCCTGTGGTTGGGTGAGAGGACTCGGGAGAAATGGAGCAGAGTTGGGGGTGGGTGGGACAGAGCCGGGCTGTGAGACCCATCGGGGCCCTTTTCATGTCAGGGGGTGCCTGGTGTGACCTGAGCTGCCAACGCTGAGCTGGGGGGGGCGTGGGGAGCAAACGTGGCCTTCATCATCATCGTCATCATCTTCATCATCATCTTCATCCCTGTCCACATGGGCCACTCGCGGCAGGCACTCAGGAGCCCGGCCAGGCTGCGGCATCTCCTCCAGGCGGCGCTTGGATCATCCCCCCGCGGGAGTTTCCGATGCTCTGGCCATCAACAAACTCTGCCAGCCCCTCAGAGGGACAGCAGGGACTGGTGTGGGAAACTCCCAGTGTAGGCACAGCCTCAGGGAGGGGACAGGTGGGATTTCACACTGCCAGGATTTATTCCAGGTGAGATTTCTCACCCCCAGGATTTGTTCCTGGCAAGATTTTGCACTGCCAGGGTTTATTCCTGGCAAGATTCCGCACTGTCAGGATGTGTTCCTGGCTCTGCCACAGGCTGGCACTGGGGGGTTAAGCTCTGTAAAGTCCTTTTTTTTATAAAAGAAAACTTGGAGCTGGTGCAAGATGTTCTGGCCAAGCTCACAGAGTTCTTGGTCCACATCACTGATTTATTAGAGCTCTTCTTCTAAAAGGCTGATAAAAAGATCCACCAAACTATTTTAATCCAATTAATACTTGCTTTTCTCACCCTTTTTACCCTTTTTTTAAACTTGTTTTCTTGCTGAGAGCTGTCAGTGCCAATGTCCCAAACCCTTCAATGTTCCTTTGAGCTCCTTAGCTGGAGCAAATCCATTTAAAGTTTGGTTTAAACGTGTGAGTTTCTTTCCTTTTTGAAGGAAAAAGTATTTTTCAAATTAACCAGGTGATTCTCTTCACAGATTTGCCTGGGGTTTGAGTGTTTTTAGCTCACCCAGCTCAGCACAGAGGCGGAAGCCAATGTTTGTGCCCAGGCTGTCACGTCATGTCACATCCCCCAAAGGTGGTGGCATCTCCTCAAGCTTCCAATGGCCACTTGCTTCTCAGTGTCCCCCCTTTTCCTGGGGATGTGACTGGGGGATTCCAACATTCCCAAGTGAAACCCCCCTGTCCAGCAGTGCCCTGAGCCCCGCTGGTGCTGGGCAGGATCTCAAACCCATCCTGGGAGGCGCAGCTGAGGGGAAGGACCCCAGGCAGGTCCCTGTGTCCCCTCCGGGCAGGGGATGTCCCCCACCCCCTGTCCCTCTGCATCATCCCCTGGGGTTTGGGCTCCCCAGTGCCCCCGAGAATCCCCAACCCCCCAGCAGTGGCTGTGGAGGGGCGACAGGCAGGACCATGGGATGTCAGAGTGCTCATTAGCTTTATTGCTCATCCTAGTGCTCATTAGTGTGTTAATTAACAGCAGGGGAGGCTCCTCGTGGGGGCCGAGCCTCAGCCCACCCCCATCCCCCTGGGTTCCCACCCTGGGCACCAGCCGGGTCTCCTGGAACGTCTCCTGCAGTCGGAGCAAAGCTGCTCAGCACCCGAGCCAGGGCAGGAGGGGGCAGAGGGGACAAGGGGGTGGCACCCAGGAGCAGCCGTGTGCTCACCCCGAGGGGCAGGCGGGGCACGGGAAGCGCTGCTGGGGCGCTGCTCCTACACGAGGTGGCACCAGGGCAGGTCCTGCTGGTGGCCAGTAGCTGCAGTGGCCGAGGCTGGGCCTGGCCATGGGTGATGTGCTGCTCTGGGTGAGGACAGGCTGGGGGACAGGGCCACGTGCAGCCCAGGGACAAGGGACTTCTTCCAACCCCATCCTGAATGCCCATGGAGGGGGTGGGGTCGGGCTCTGTGCCCGGCAGGGACTGTGACCCCAGGGGTGACAGGCAGGACAAGTGGCTCCATTTGTTCTCCTCTGACATTTCTGGGTTGTGGGAGGCACCTCTTACTGTAAGTGCCTCCTACCCCCCCCCACCCACCTGAGACCCTCACAGGTGCCCCGACACCTTCCTGCTGCTCCTCTGCATCCCCTTTCTCTCCATTTTCCTCTGTGTGGGACCCCCCAGGTGCAGGGTTGTGGGTCACCCCTCACCACAAGCCCCTCGGGTCTGCCTTCTCCCACCGCAGTGTTGGGGACACCTTGGTGACAGTCACCGAGTGAGGGTCAGGACAGCCCCATGGCTCTGTGCCAGGAGAGGCCTCCGGCGGGGCACTGCCCCCACAAAACCCCCTGGACACCCCAGTACCCTCAGGAACCCCTCCTGATCCCCTTCTCATCACCCCTTGACACCATCCCACAAGCATCCTGCTTCCCCATTGTCCCCTGCCTCCCCCTCCTGCCCCTCCATCCTCCTCTGCCTCCCCCTCCTGTCCCTCGGCTGAGCTCACCCGACCCTGGTGGCAGGGAAATGTCCCTCTCCAGCTGGTACTTGCACCCCCCACCCCCTCCCCACCCAGGGGTCCTCAGGCCTGGGTGCACTGGGGAGGTCTGGGGAGGTCTCCCAGGCCGGGGAGGGCAGTGAGGTGGATGCAGGAAGATGCTTTTGGCACCATCGTCTTGTCCAACCGGTGCACGGGTGTCAAGAAAGAACAGACCTTCCCCGTGGGCACTGGTGAGCTGGAGGCCCAGGGCGAGGTGGGAGCAGCCCCACACCCGCCCCCCACCCCGTGCTGTGGGGATGTGGCAGGAATGTGGCTCTGCCCGTCCCCTCCCCGCACAGTGCCCGGTCCCAGGGGTGCCCGCTGGCTCCGAGCAGGGTGTCAGGGGTCCCTGGGCTCGGGGTGACACGGGAGAGGCCAGGGGTGCGCGGCAGGGAGAGTCTCCCCCGCCGAGGCACCGCCGGCTCCTCCCGCACCCCGGGCCCCGCAGCATCGGACGGGACCTACGGGGCTCGGGCTGCAGCGGCCCTACGGCACCTCCTTGTGCTCCTGCTTGGACTCCTTGAGCACCTGGAGGCACAGGGAGGGAGGGAGGCACGGTCAGCCCGGCCTCGGGCTCTGCTCCCGGCTCTGAACGAGCCTGGGGACAGGGACGGGCCTGTGTTCCCTATGAGCTGCCAGGCTCAGCCCCACCCTGACCCAGACGTGCTCTCAGGGCACTGAGATCACGGGCTCCCTGCCCGGGCTGCTCCCGAGGCTCAGGGATGGTGGCCTGGGTGCAAATCCCCTGGGGAGGTGGGGACGGAGCCTGGGTGACACAGATGAGGACTTCCCACCTCTCCATCTCGGGTCTCCACGGTTTTGACCACGATGCTCCTCTTCACATGGGCTTCTGACATGGATTTGGTGTCCAGGCTGGTCTCTGGGGGACATGGGCAGGACAAGGCAGTGACACCATGCCCGGGGTATGGCCCTTCCAGCCACGCTCAAGTGAAGGGGCCCAAAGCAAGGATTGGGCTGGAAAACCCTGAACCATGGGAGACAGTGACCCTGGGGACACAATCAGCCACAGGGATGTAGCTGGCCTTGGAGATGCGGCTGGCGTTGGGATCTGATTAGCCCTGGGCCCACAGTTGGGCTGTGGGGACAGCTGGGGACATTTTGGGCCTTGGAGAGGTTGGCCATGGGCACATGAGTGATTTGGGGATGTGATTGGCCTTGGGGGCACAGTGGGCACTGGGGAACAGGGTGCTCTGGTCAGCCCTGGGGACAGCACTGGCCTTAGGGATGTGGCCATGGCATTCTCCTCCCCCCACCCTGGGAGAACCCAGAGGTTCTGGTCCCTTGAGATTCAGAGAAAAGCCTCTGGATGGGGCAGGGATGGACGAGGTGGCCTCTCCTGCCACAGAGGCCCCAGAAGCCACCCCTGCTTGTGTCACCATCCTTCCCCCCCATGCCACACGTGGGCACAGCCTCACCTCGGATCTGCAGGTTGGAGAAGCTCTGCACAGGGACGGTGATCCTGCAGGAGCAACAGGGGCATTGGGAAGAGCACAAGCTCCTGCTGCCAGTCACCATCCTGGCGCCGGGGCAGTGGGGCTGGAGGACAGTCCCCAACCCAGCCGGACATCCCGGAGGGACCAGGACGACTTAGGCTTGGTTTGGGGCACGGCCGGAGTGGGGGACAGGGCAGGACCCCCCTCTGCCGTCACCTGCTCTCCTCGCCCTCCAGCAGCTTGCGGTACGTGGCGATCTCCATGTCCAGGGCCAGCTTGACGCTGAGCAGGTCCTGGTACTCCTGCAGGTGCCGCGCCATGGCCTCCTTGAGGCTGCGCATCTCCTCCTCCAGCCGCGCCACCGTGTCCTGCGAACCCGCCGCCTCCAGGGCGTAGCGCTCCTCCAGCTCCCGCAGCTGCCGCTCCAGGGACTCGTTCTGGGGGGCCATGAGGGGCAGTCACACCCTCCATGGCCACCTTCTCCCAGGAGCTGGAGGCTCATCCTGCTGCCCATCCACCTCCCACCCTTGGGGACCAGCCATTCCCCCAGCGTTCAGTGGCGCTGCTGTGCCAGGGCACCTGGTGGCACAGGTACCTCCCCGAGGCTTTGTCCCCTTCTTGCACCCCGTGGCCGTCACCTACCGAGCCCCGCAGAGCCTCCAGGTCGCAGGTGAGGGCCTGGAGCTGGCGCCGGTACTCGTTGGCCTCGTGCTTGGCCAGGCGCAGGGCCTCGGCGTGCCGGGCGGCCGCGTCCGTCAGGTCTGCCAGCTGGGACAGGGGACACGTGCCATGGGGTGGAACCGCAGCAGGGATGTGTCCTGGTGTCACATGGCGTGGGGACACATCCCTGCTCTGCTCCACAGGAGGGACGTGGCCCCGGGAACACACGGAGAAACATCCCTGGCACAAGTGAGGACAGAGAGATCCCAAACCCCCGCCACCACCACTGAGGAGAACCCCCTGACCCTGGGTGACAAACCCCAGCCCTGGGAAGGTGACATTCTGGGAGGGGACAGCCAGGCCACCCATCCGTGGGGCCACCAGGTCCCACTGCACCTTGGACTTGTACCACTCCTCAGTCTCGTGGACGTTGCTGGCGGCCACGGCCTCGTACTGGCTGCGGATGTCGCGCAGGGCGGCCGTCAGGTCCGGTTTGCTGGTGTCCACCTCGACGTGCACCCGCTGCCGGGCCAGCTGCTCCTGCAGCTCCCGCAGCTCCTGGGGGCACAGGGGGGTCAGTGCAGCCCCCCCTGGGCCCCAGGACACCCCCAGCCCCCCGAGCAGGGTTACCTCCTCGTGGACCTTGCGGAGGAAGGCGATCTCATCCTGCAGGGTCCTCACCCGCCGCTCCAGGTCCAGGCGAGCCAGGGTGGCATTGTCAACGTCCTGTCATCATGGGGGGACAGGAGGGACTGTCCCAGGCTGGCCACCCAGGGCTGCTCCCTCCTGAGCTGCCTGGCCGTGTCTATTCCCTCCCACTCCTGCCCAGCCCTGCCTCTCTCTGCCTACCACAACACAGCCCAGTCCCTCACTGCCTGCTCCTCATTATCCCTTCTCTATTCCTGCCCCATCCCTGTTCCATTCCTGCCCTATCCCTTCCTCTCTCTGCCCATCAGAACACACCCCAGTCCCTCACTGCCTGATCCTGCCCATCCCTGTTACATCCCTGTCCATCCCTTCTTGTCCCTATCCCATCCCTGCCTGTCCCCAAGGCAGGCTGAGCTGGGAGCTGAACCCCTGGGGTGTCGGGTGTAGGATGGGGGTGCAGGATCTGGGCCCTGCCCTCACCTGTCTGTAGGCAGCCAGGCTTCTCTCGGCCTCCAGCCTCAGGGTCACCTCATCCTGCAGCCTGTGCCGGAGCAGAGACACCGTTACACGGGTGACACTGTGACCCACCCGGGACCGGGACCCGTCACAGCCCCACAGCACCAGCAACCACACAAACCCCACATCAGTGCGTGTGCCCACCCTGGTCCCCATCACTACCCTGGGGTATGTCAGTGCCTGGTGCCCAGGGCTACCCTGCTCCTGGCTCAGTGGCCACTCTGATCTCTGAGGACACCCCGGTCTCCATCCTGGTCCCAGGGGTCACCTGGTCCTTGTCACCACCATGGTCCCCATCACATCACCGTCTCCTCAGCCACATCACCCTCCCCATCACCACCATGGTCCCCAGAACAACCCTGATCACTATCCTGGTCCCTGCTGCCACTTTCATTCCAGTGGCCGCCCTGCCCCCATTTCAGTGGCCACCTTGGGCCTGGTAGTCACCCTGACACCCATCCCCGTGGCCACTTTCAGTTGTTCTGGTGGCCACCCTGGTCCCCAGGCCAGACAGTGCCTCACTTCTGCTGGAGGCTGCCGAGGTCCTCGGCCAGGTTGTCCCTCTCGATCTCCAGCCGGGCCTTGGCGGTGGCCAACTGCTCCACGCGGCGCCGCAGGTCACGCAGCTCCTCCTGGTAGACGTCCCCGAGGCGCGAGGGCTCCTGGTCCCGTGCCTGGTTCAGCTCCAGCACCAGCACCTTGTTCTGCTGCTCCAGCAGCCGCACCTTCTCGATGTAGCTGGCGAAGCGATCGTTGAGCTCCATCATCTCCACCTTCTCGCTGGTGCGCGTCTCCCTGAACTCCGAGTTGAGCGCCGTGGCCAGCGAGAAGTCCATGCTGCCCGAGCCCAGCCGGGAGCCTGGGTGGGTGCTGCGGGGCGCCCGGAGCCGGGCAGGGGGGCTGGCAGGGACAGCCCGGGACATGGGGGCGGCGGGGCTGAAGCGGCGGCCGTAGGAGGAGAGGCGCTGGCTCTCCATGGCGGGGGGTGGGGGGTGATGTGACCGGCCGAGGGCTTTTATGGAACACGGGGGTGCCCATCCCAGCGCTGGCCACTGGCCATGGAGCCAGCGGGACGGCACAGAGCCAGGCTGTGGCGCCTGGCAGGGCTGTCCATGCCCTGGCCCCCTGCCCACCCCCTGCCCACCCCCTGCCCGCTGCGGGGCCCAGGGGAACACGCCAGGGTGGGAGGTGGAGCAGTGGCCAAGGTCACCCACAGCAAGGCTGGGGGCGATGCCGTGGGGCACCGAGGGGCTGTGTGGGAGATCTGCTCGGGGGCACATCCACACCCACCCCTGCAGACATGTACACGTGTGATATCCATGTGTGTGTCCATCCCTCCCCACCGTGTCACACACACCCCACATGCAAACCACACACGTGTGCCCACCTTGCACACTCACGTGTGCACACACAGTGTGGGTGGTTGCACACACGTTTTGCTCTCCCTGCAAACACACACACACACACACACAGAGCTGTACACACTCACTTGCACATACTCACCTCCATGTACACACCACGCTTGTGCAAGGCCATCCTGCTCTGCACACACAGGCACATCCAGCCCCCAAAGTCTGGGGGGTCTTGTACCCCCGTTGGCCCCTGGCAGGGGGTGGTGAGGGCCAGGGCCGGTGCCAGGGGCTTTCCCTGGCGGCTGAAAGGGGCTTTGTGTGGGGCTGGAGCCGAGGCTGCCCGGCACAGCCAGGACGGCTCCTTGTGCCAGGGCACTGCCGGGAAACACCGGGGATGGATCCAGGATGGGCACGGGGCCACAGCCAGCCCTGTCCCCTCCCAGCCACGGTGTCATGGCCACAGACTGCGGCGTGGGTGGGCCTTGGGGACAGCCCGGGCAGGGGATGGGGGGACAGGGGATGGGGGTGTTTGGGGGCCGCCACACGCGGTGGCAGAGGAGTGGGTGCCCTGGAAGGGGGCTGGGATGAAGCTGGGGGATATGAGGGGTCCTGGGACGCTGCTGCAGGGACAGAGACGGGGACAGGGATGGGGACTGGCCTCGCCGTTGGCAGCAGGTGGCAGCCGACGGCCGGGAAGGGCCCCCTGCCCCTTGTGGGACAGGGACACACGGCCGGACCAGGGCCACCATCGCTGGGACACTGACAGCGGCCAGTGGGGAGGGCTGTGGCAACGGCTGTGTCCCTGTGGATGCAGTCTGGGGGTACCCAGAATCACTGGGGACAGGACTGGTGGGACTGGGGCAGCTGCCACATTCCCTTCAGTCTCCCGAAGCTCCTTGTCCCTGGCCAGCCCCGAGTTCCCCCTGCTGTCCCGGGCCGGTGTCACCAGCGACAGGCAGGGGCTGTGCCCTCAGAATCGCCAGGTTTGGGACACCTACACATCCCATAATGTCACTTGGTGTTCCTGGTCAGAACAGTGACGTCCCTGGGGACACGTGCTGTGTGACAGCCCTGGTGACACGGGACCTCCATCGCTGGGGTGCCCAGTGGGGTGGGGGGCACAGAGGATGCTCCCCAGGGATTGATCGTCTCCCGGCCCACGCAGCGCCATCAAAGCACGGGAGCTGCCACTGCCGGGAGCAGAGCGGGGCTCTCCCTCCTCCTCCTCCCCCTTAATGAAACAAAAGAACTGCGAGCGGGCTGGGAGTTTTAATTGGAGGCTTCCAGGCTCAAGGAGGCAGAGGTGAGATCAGGCGCTGGCAGGCGGGGGAGGGCGCAGGAGGAGCCGGTGGTCCCGGGGGACGGCAGCACACCCGGAGCTGTGCCACCCCCGGCCCTGCTCCTGCCCCGAGGGGTCACTGCCAGGAGCCGCCACCCAGATGTGTCAGTGCCAGATGTGCCCTGGCACGGCAGGCAGGGGGGTCACAGGGGTTGGGATGCTCGGAGCGCTGGGCTGGCACCGACGGGGTTGGAGCAGGGGGGAAACAGGGAACAGGAACTTCTCCCCATCACTGTGCCAAGTGACAGGAGGGCATCCCCCACCCCTCCTGCACTCTGGGACCCTGAGCAGGGCACCCAGACCTGCCCCCCAGCCCAGCAAAGGGGGCAGAGGCACCCACAGGACCCTGGGAGGACGGGGAGGGGAGGAAGCCACTGTTACAATCCAATTATTCAAATTATTAGAAACGCCTTTGCCCAAATTAAGGTACAAACGAGACCACGTGTCAAAGGCAATCATTTGGATTTTATTTAACAGTAAATGTGACGCAGAGAGAGAGAAAACAACAGGAAAAGGGAGGGGGGAGGAAGAAAGAGAGTGACAAAGAGGGGTTAATAGGAAAAGTATCACCACTCTGTGGATCCCAGCAGTGCCCTGTAGGTCTTTTTCTGATCTTCTTAGTGGTGAGGGTCCCAAAAACAGAGTCCAAAGGATTAATGTACATTCCGGAGATGCCAGGCAGCTCCCCTGGGGGGGATGAAGCTTTGCAGTCTCTTGTGACAGGGTCTGGGTTTGTTGCCTCACAGGGTCTGCCCTGGTGGTGGGAGGCCTCAGAAATGGGTCTGGGGGCACTTTGGGGTTCTTTGATGGTTTCTGATCCCTCCTCAGCTGTCCCTCATGTGAATGTCCCACCTGTACGTGGTTTTCCCAGAGCAGGGGCCTTTACTCTGGTGTGGAGAGATTTCACCATCACACCCCTAAAACCTTCTGCTCCTCCACCACACGAGGCCTGTTTAACCTCAGACCTGAGGTGATCAGATTTTCTTACACGAAATTCCCCCTTCACTGCCCACATTGCAGTCAGGAGCATTCTGGGGACGGGAGGGGGCTTCACAGTTACTTCCTTGCAGCTTAAAAAAAAAAAAGACATTCTATGATGTTGGTAATATTTAAGTCATTAACAAGATTCCCGTCCATCACAGCCACGGTGGAGCCCAGCCCTGGAGCCAGGGCTTTGCCCAGGCTGGCTCAGCTGGGAGCTGCTCCTGAAGCCCAGCTCCTGGAATGGGAATTCCTGCGGCAGCCCAAAGGGGGGAGCAGGGCCATGAGAGGGGCTTTGGGGACCAAAGGAAGGTGCAGAGCAATAGGGGAGGGTGAGGTTAAAGGAGGTGACGGGTCATGAGAGGGGCTGAAAGGGCACAAAGCGGGGCTGAAAGGGACAGTGCTCTCATGGGGGGGGGGGCTGTGGG
>WEKX01023875.1:27020-38666 GCA_013390025.1 Pitta sordida | reverse complement strand
TAAAAAAAAAAAAGTGCAGTATACTGTCTATTCCTACAGATGAGGTATCACTATTCTTTGGATCCTGCTAGTCCCTTATGTTAAGCCATCAATGTATAGTCAATGTATAGATTTCTATACTACTGAAGAGACATAACATCAAAAGCTCTAGGAAAATACTTTTGAACTCTCTCTCATTTAAGAACAAGAGAAGCTACAAATTGGACATGATTAATTTTGACACACTGTTTTTCTGTTGTATGAGCTGTGTGTTGCACACCAGAATATTAAAAAAGGTCTTTCTAATTGTTCTTCAGAAATTGTTCTTCCTCAAGCATCAGGTCAACTTGAGAAAGAGCAGTAGTGGACTTGTTATGGATTATTTCATAATGAATGTCAGGTATTTTTCATCCCTGCGGTAGGTCACAAAGAGAGAAGAGACTGAAAGAAAAGTATAAAAGCAAATATAAAAGTATTTTTAAGGATTTTCTTTTCTGCTTGATGAGTACAAGCTATAGGTGTTTATTTCCTGTTACTATATTAGGTGTTACGATTTTTTCCCCCACATACACTTACTTACCTGGGAGGTTTAGTAAAATTTTTTTATTTGGATTTGGTGTTCAATGATGCAAACTGCCTAAGCCAAATTTTCTCATGCAACACTGTCATAAATCTGCATTAATTTTAGAGTGTTCAGTTTGGTAATCACACAGAATCACAGAATCACAGAATATTATGAGTTGGAAGGGACCCACAAGGATCATCTAGTCCAACTCACCATCTAACACCCGTACAGAGACCGAGAGCACATCCCAGAGCGTAACACCAACCTAGATCCCTCACAGTCAAGCAGGCCACTCCGAGCCGGAAGGAGCCCAGGATCATCCAGCCGTACACCCCCCAGCTAGACCATGTCACTAGTAATTGCAGACCTACAATGGAAATTAACTTAAAATTGCCTCCGTTACTCTTTTGCATACCATTAATTTGCATCTTAGATTATATGATGGCCACTGGAACAGGCTTCCCAGGGAAGTGGTCATAACATCAAACCCCACAGAATTCAAAGAGTGTTTAGACTATACTCAGAGGTGAATTATGTGACTCTAGGGGATGGTCCTGTGCAGGACTAAGGGTTGAACTCAACAATCCTTGTGGATCCCTTCCAAATCAGCATATTCCATGATTCTGTGATTGTGTTTTAGATATCTTTTACCTTAAAGATCTAAATTTTAAGTATTTTAAATAAAATAATTTATAATTTTTAATTTATGAAATTTGACTAATCTTTACATCTTTTTATCATCTGTATGCCTCTCCAAATGTTCAGCTGAAAGATCTCAGTAGACCAGGGAAGAGCAGATGCAAGTTTTACAGAGATTATGAAAGTATATATGAGAGTGGTCAGTCCTGTTGCTGGACATCATTGGAAAGAGCCTGTTTCTGTATTCCTTGCAGTTTCCCTTCCAGTATTTTTTTCAATTGGCCTTTTTCTGGACTGCACAGCCTCAGCTGGTTCAGCCTTTCCCCACAAAAAATACGTTATATTAGCGCCTTAGTCATTTTGAAGGCCCTTTGTTGATGATCATGTCTCTCTTGTATGGAGGAGCCCAGACCTGGACACAACACTCAAATGCAGCCTCAACACTACTAAGTTAAGGAGAAGGATCACTTTACACGATAGGCTAATCTCAGAGACATAATAAAGAACATTAGGTACCATAGATTTAATTTTCTTTCTAAGACTGCTTGTATTCACTTTATTGAACACAAAGGTTCAATTGGTCAATGAATATAAGAATATAAGAATATAATGAATATAAGAATTACTTCTTTAATGTAGAATTGAATTTTAGCCTAGAAATTCTCTTCATTGATAAATCATAAAAAAAGAAAGGAATGTTTTCTTTAAGTATGGTCCTTTTTCTCTTGTGTATATTAACAATTGGAAACACAGAGATACACATACGTGAAAGTGGAAATATTTAGTTACTTGCAATGCATATAACAAGCAATTCAGAGAAGAGTGGATTTTTTTGTTGTTTTTTCCTCTTTTTGGGCCTTTTAGGTAGAGAGTAAAGAGTTTAGGAATTGCTGGATTTGTTCCAGCAAAACTAGTTACATTGTAGTTAGGAGTGCTCTGGGACCCAAAAGGAAGAATAGTAAAGATAGTCAATGAAAAAGTAGAGGTATTAGAAACTTTCTTTCATGGTTGCAGATATTTTATGGAAAACATTCCAAGCAGGTTATAAAGATCAAGTATCTAAGTATAGCTAGCTTTTTGTGGCAATCTGTGAATATTTTTTGTTATTCTCACAGGAAATCCTAGCATTTTTAACATGTTTGATACTATTTGCATGTGATGAGAGATGAGCAAATATATAAACAGTTGCTCAGCATTTGCAAATAGATAAATGTAGTGAGTGTTTTTCCAGAGGGTAAGTGGTCTGGAGGAAGGAGGAAAGGGGGGGTAGGGAGGATGAGGTCTGTGCAATGAAGTTGTGGTGTTAATGCAAAAAAGTTAAAGGTAAAATGTAACAGTTTGTCACAATTATGTTTCATATTGGCAGGTGTTCTGATCTTTCTGTTTGATAACTAGACATATAAATTTCAGTTCTTAAAGCTTTGCAACCAATTTAAGGGCTCATTTATTTCCTTGACAGCAAGATATATATGCTGCCTGGCGCAGTGGATGTCTGGGGCCAAATCCACCACTTTGTTACTTGTGTGTCTTGTGGGAAGTAAATAGTAGCAATTTTTCAGCACAGGCATACCAGCATAAGGTGTTTAGCAAATAAATGAGCATTAGATGACCTGTGGTGTCCTGAAATTACTAAAAATCATGAATAATAAAATGATCTATAGATTGTTAGCAGAGGACTATAGCAAAGGCTAATTTGCAGTCACTGAAGCTTTACAGGAAAATTTGTAACTTTTGAAAATTTAATGATTTCATCAGTTTTTACCTATTTTTTACCAATATAATTGTCTGAAAGCTACTATCAGCAGACATCTATTGTCTAGATAGAATCACAATCATCTCTATCATCACATTATTATTACTTAACTGACTTTATCTGTAGAACTTCTTTCACCTCTACAAAAATACTACCAAAATATCTTTATCTTATGAATACATATTTCTTATTTTATGAAATATTATTAACATAAGAAACAATTATAAGGGGAAAAAATCAATGTCACAATGCAAAGTGAAGAGGCATTAAGGAAAAAAGAAAAAAAGAAAACTAGTCAGTAAAATATAGATCTCTGGAAATAATTGGAGGTACCTTAAAAAAATTAAAGAAATGAGAAGGCAAATTAAAAGGGCCAGCACAAAATATCATAAAAGTTCTGTAGCATTTAGTTAAGGTTTTGAAAAGAAAAGAAGAGACCAATGGATCCAAGTTCCTGTTCATATTTAATTTTATTTATTTGCATTATTCACTGACACATCCATTATGAAATAAGCACAAGAGCAGGTACTGAAATCACAGTTGTTCTATTCTTCATCTGAATGGCTGACAACTTACTGCAGCAATTTGGTTCTCGTAATTTAAAATATTTTTATTTCTCTTCAATGTATGACGTCTTCACACTCGCTGTCTCCAACATGCACTTTTATTGGAGACAGATTTGCATTATATTGAGTGCTAGGAAAATCAAATGCAAGGCCTGGTTATTTTGCTATTTTTTAAAATGGTTTCACTGTTATAGCTTTTCTGAATTCTCTGTTTTACCTGTCTTATATGTTTCCTTTGCAAATTTAGAAAAACATACAATCTTCACTATATCGTTTTATGTTCCCCTTTATACACTACAAATCCCACCCTTCAGTCGTATGAAGGTAAGTATGTGTTGATTGTTTCTTACTTGATATATTTTTAAGAAAGAAAAGATCCACACATAGTATTATTGAAGAAATAGTCTCACATTAGGATTTAATGAGGAGGAACACCTGTTAATAAAAAAAAGTAAAAATCAAGAGAATAATCTGGTTGCAGTAATATACATTTCTTTAAGGAGACTTTTGCACCATGATCTAGAAAAGCAAAAGTAGAAAATGGGAGCATTGTTTCTCTTAATCATATTCTTAATTAAAAAGATAAATTTTGTAACCATTTTAGAAGGAAAACTAATTAACATTATTCTGTCAATGTCAAGATATAGTGACATTTGGCAGAAACTTGAGAAGTACTTTAAGGGGATATTTACTCTGACAATATTAAAGAAACAGAAAGTACAAATGAAACATACCAATATCTGGAAATTACCATTTAAAGAAGAAAGTATTCAGAGGAAGAAAGGGAGAGATAAAATAAATGAAATGTGCAGTTATTCTGCTTATTTTACAATATTAATTGCTTTTTAACTTTTAGAATACTTCTGAAGGCAATAATAAAATTAAATATATTCATTCATAAAGTCTTCATTGGTTTTATTTTTTTAACTATTCCATGGCAATAGAGAACAAACTTCTTCTTCTAAAATGTTCTTGAATTATGATTGAAAATCTATGACTTAATAAGCACTATTCCATGAAATATTTATACTGCTCTTCAAGTTTTATTTTTGAAGGGGAGAAAAAAAGAAGAAAATTGTTCCTTTGTGGAAATATGTTTCTCTAGACAATGGACTTCCTGAATGAAACTTTACAAAGGTAATCACAGTGACCTTGTTCTTTGCAATAGTTGTGCATAATGTTTATTGTAATCAGAGCATAAGGACCATCTAATTAGTCCCAGAGCTTCAGAGCTTGTGCTTAAAACATAGTAAGTGGGAATTGTTCCTTAAAAAGGTCAACACAAATGGAATGTCTAGGGGTTTTTTTGTTTTGGTTTTGATTCTATTCACATTCTCAGTCAGTAAGGAAATGTATCCTTTTGAGGATTCTTGGGCAGAGGGTCTAGAAGGAAACTGCACCCTGTGGAGTGCCCCCCAGGCAGCAGAGTATGGAATAGTTGTTGCCCCTGGGATTGGACTTACGCTGGGGAGGGTCATGAAAGACTTTATCCTGTGGGAGCGACCCTGTGGAATGCAGGACAATGGCCTCCTCCCCCGAGCAGCAACAGAGAAACACCAACTGCTTGGCTTTCTCCTACTCGTGTCCCCTCTGCCTCCTGGAGGAAAGGAGGAATGTGGTATTTGTTGTAAGAGAAGGAGGGGTGGGGGAGAAGGTTGCCTTTAAGATGATACTTCTCACGTTAAGCTCTGATTGTGTTAGAAATAAATCCTTTACATTCCTATTTTGGAGGTTTTTTTTACCTGTGACAGTAAAAGATATCTAATAGTCCTCATTCCTGCTGTAGTAAAAACCCTTTGGGTTTTTTTGTTTTCCTCTCTCCCCCTGTTTGTAAGATGCAGGGGGAATGAAGTGAGAGAATGGCTGTAGGTGAATCTCTGGCATCCAGCCAGGGTCAAAACACCACATAAATAAATAAAAAAGTACTAAGAATCCTAATTGTGTCATATTTACTGGTTTGTTAAAAAAACCCTTTTCTTCTTTTCTTGATCATGCTTCCCCAGAAAAGTTGACTAAACTGTAAATAGTAGAAAAAGTAAGCAGAAGTTTAATACTGCTTTTACCTTTGCTGTTACTGACGTTTTGCCCTATAACCAATTTTTATTCTTTCATGTTATGAATAAGTTGAGTGCTATACCACCTTTTTAGGGGTAAAATCAATACTAATTTCTAATAACATTCTAAATTTTTTGATAGGCTACAAGTAGGGGTGAATGACCCAGAAAATGTAAGCTTCTTGAAGACTTAAACTGTAAACCTGTTAGGGTGATAACAGACAAAGATACGACACCCAACATACCTGCAAACCGGAACATGCCACTAGCACACAGTGCTGACACTGCCAGTTTGGTACTCAGGAAGCTAAATGTCAATAAACCTATAAGGCTCCATAAATTATCTTTTCAGATCATACTGAGGTATAATATTGCTGTACCTCCTTGGTTGCATAAAGGGATTTTTGAATTTGCAAGGCTCCTGGATAACTACATTCCCTCTAAAACTGCATGGCAAAATTCATGTGCTTTGTAGGTAGAGAAACAGAAATTAATATTATCTGCTGGGATGAAAGAAAGTCTCCTGCACTACTGGAATAAAGATATTACATCTCTTTATCATCTCAACACCATGTGAAGTTCTCCTGCTTATTCTGTCTCCTTATTATGGTTTAAAATTAAAAAACTGGGTTAACTGTTGAAGGAGAGTGTAGCACAGACTTGACTAAGTGGCACATCTGGGATCTAAACCATGAAATGCATTTAAAAACTCACTGTATTGAATTTGAGACTCTGACTTACATGTGATTATTCTACTGAGTATGATGGAATGTGTCTCCACCAGAATTTTTCCAAGGGTTACTCTCTATACAGGTTGTCCTTAATCGCTTTCTTTGCACTAATCAGACTGTGCACTAACACAGAACTTTCTTTGCTCTACAGCAAAAACAAAAACTCCATCACTACTGCTCTCCAAAACCAAATACACTGTGCCTGCTCAATAACCTTTGGGTAGGGAAATGCATGAACCTCACCAAATGGATGCATTAGGCCTATTAAATCTCTAGTCTGATAATTCTAGTAGACAGCATTCAAGCAAATTAATTTAATGAGCTAAGTGCAGTAAGAGTAATTTCAGCTATTTTCATGTATTTGTGTCCTAAATTTCTTCACCTTTTTAGTAAATCTCATTAAAACCACACAGACTCAGTTAAATTCTTCAAATAGTCACTCTTTACAGAACTATAAGAATTAAGTGAAATTAGTGTAGTGTTCTGAAAACTGTTTTACAGTGCCCTTGAGCTTTAACTTATTTATATATTTCTTGGTGGGGCTTACTGGACGACATTGCCACCATACTTAGAGTTATTATACATATTCTTTATGCAGAGATTGATTTAATTTTTTTCTTTTTACATGATTTTTTTATTTAAGCAGAAGGTATCTGAAAATGTAATGCTGTTTCTTGAATATCTGAATGTTAATGGATTAAGAATCTGTGTGTTAAGATTCTGACAATCAAACGCTAAAGCTATAAATGTTAAGAGCAGAGCAAGGAGATCTGATTAATCTTTACAAATGAAAATTTCTAGCATATAAAATGTCTTTAGAAGATTATTCATTTTAACAGACTGAACTAAATTGTACAGATGAAACAGGTGCTTTAACATTGCCGCATTTTGTCCAAGCTTTCATATAGTGTGATTGTGCAAAGGAAACAAACACTCCTCTCTTATTCAGTTTGGTACAACTATCTCTGAGTGACAATTTTTGTCTGAGGAGGTATAAAGATTTACACAACAGAAGGATTGTATGGATGTAATAGTAAGATGATGCAACAAAAAAATGTGCAAAGAAATACCAAGATCATTATCCTTTCATCTTCTTAGGCTACAAGAAGATATACAAATAAAAAAAAAAGAAAACTCGGATTTTAAAATCTCATGCAAACAAATCATTTTGTATTTTGGTCCTCCATCACACAGATAACAAAACCCCAATAAGTCACTAAAACCTACACCTCACAAAAGATACTATACTGTTTTGTCAAGAAAGAGAAATACTGAGTCACTGGTCCTATGGGTCATACCCATACTGGTGATTTTGCCAGCACTTCCCATATACATGACCTGAAGATGCATCATTCCATCTCATAGTTTCAGCCTCAATCTGTGAGACCTAAAAGCAACATTGATGGAAAAGTAATTGCAAGAGGTGGAAGAAATAGTGGTGCCGTAACAGCCATTGCTATTACACGACCAAAACTCAATCTAGGAAACTTGGGGAAGTGGAAGAAAGATGGTTCCCTTCTTCTTCTATTTGATGATATGAAAATAGCAATATACATATGGAAAAAGACTTACAGGAAATATACGAGGTTCTTTTACCTTGGGTTTTTTTTTCAGATGTTATATTAATTACCTCCATGTTTAATATATATAAGGCAGACATTTGTTTTCTGTTATACTCATAATTTGTGTATGTCTACTACAGAATAATATTTTGTAAATTGACCAATTTGATACCCACTACAGCTGCCTCAGGCTGCAAATCTTCACAAGAATCAAGATAGACACTTAGATGATTAGTCCAAGCTAAACTCCATGTTGCTTTGTGAAACATCCTACTGCTATCACATTGTCATGACTGTGAAATGTAAGCAAGGTATACTTCAACCATCACTGGATTTGAATAGCTAAGACATTGTCCAGAAGATTACGTTCAAATATATATTACATGTGGTAAATTTTTCAGGATTATGTAAGCAATCAGATAAAAATAAAGTCACAGTTGCTATTGTGCTAAACATTGACTTATTTTGTGGATTACAATTCATTGGACTGTGCAGTCTGTACAAGGCCTCTGAATCAAACAAATGAAGAATTAAGGAGAAGTGACTAAAGAAAAAGATATAGTTTCTAATTCTAATGAGACGCAGCCAAGTTGGCACCATGACATCATTGTAAGAAGCATGGGGAGAACAACAGTCCATTCTTGCCCTGGTGTTGACTGACTCCTTCTATGATCTTAGCCAAATTAATCAGGGCCTAATTCTGTTAATTTTAGTTACAATGATTAATTCTTTACTTGGTGAGTAATCCCATGTATGTCAGAAAGTTGGGAAGTATGAAGACCCTTTCACAAATATTAGAAGGCTGAAGACTCTCAAAACATGATCTCTTTCAGTATGAAATTTCTCTCACTGACTTCCCTTTAATCACCAAAAATACTGTGTGTACAGAGTTGCAATGGCAGTTAAAAGAACCTGTGATTTTTTTGCTGGATGCCTAAAAAGTTTACAACATCTACCCAATAGTGCTGGTATTGGCCTTGGACCTTGGCTTTGGACTTCAGATATTTTTAAATTTTATTATTCTAGAGATTTCAAACTGTAGAAAACTTACGTCAGGGAGTTATTAAATATAGTGACTTGATGGAGGGAAAATTACTGCAGCAGCGTCATGCATCCAAATCTAATCAGTAGTGCAGCTGGGCATGTATTCCCAGTAGGTACATACATAGATATACACAGAGCTAGCCACACAGATCAATGTAGATGAAAACATTCATCATTCACACAGACACAAACAGCATCAAAAGCATTATCCCATTCCCATCTCTCACTGTATGTCTGCATGTGTGTATAAGTATAAATATTCATATGTATGAACCTGGTGAGCTTGCGTAGATTGGGGCTCTGATAGACTGATGAATTCCATGGTGGGTCTGGATGTAGCCCAGTTCTCCCTCCTGCCTCTGTTCCTATAGGCTCACATCAGTGTGTGAAAATGAACTTATTGAACAGTCAAACTAAAAAGTGGTCCTTGAATATGATGTTCTTCCCTATGTAATAATGGCATCTTTAACATTTAGGAATTACAGATTGTAAATGTGAGAAATGGGCTCACAAGGATCATAAATTGTAATGTTATTTATTATAAAGCAAAAGCAAAACAGTGCTGGATGCATGGCTTGGGAGACTCTAAGTCAGATTCAATCATCTTATGTCTGGGGCTCTTCTGGATACAGTTATTTGCAGTTGGGCTTCTGTTGTTACAGTTATCTCATGACTGAAACTTCAGTTTATCTGTGGTGGGCTCAGCAGACTGATCCTGTTGTTAATTAACTGGGCAAGAGCTAGTGTCAATCATTCACAAAGGCTCGGATATTCTACAAAAACTACAGTATAATTAGACCAATTTATATTCTCGGTTACACAGTAAACATTTAAAAATATCCCCGAGTATGTAATATTAACATCATAGGTGATTGTGTATATATATATATATATATTCTATTTTATGGGGGCTAAAACTTCTTTTATCCTTCACAAAAAGACTGTGAAAAAAAAGAAACAAGACAAAAAGATATAAATGGCATTAGAGTGTGAGGGAGGCAAACTCTAAGTGCAACTGAGGAACCTTGACAAGTATAGTGTACAAGCTAGAGTAGCCTTGAACAATAGAAACTTTTGTATTTAGCATTTATATAGCTGATAACCTCAGTTGGCATTGACCTTGGGAGCAAAATGGGCCAATATTTTCACTTGGGTGAACTGTGATTCGAGAATTTCTCTAGTGTATTAAGCACAAAGGTGTTCCATCAACATCAAGTACATGTTATCTTTTTCATCAATTTTCTTTTATTTTGTGTTACCATTGTTATTGTGATAAGGACATAGAAAAAAATCTGAGAGTTAACCCCATCTCTGACATAATACCATTGAAATCCTTTGCCATATTTTTCTTTGCATAAAGTTCTGGATATTTATCATACCAGTCACAAAATAGTGTCACTGAAAAAAACCCCAGATTTTATGATTAATTTCTTTTTAATTTTCAGGAGTAAATTTCCAGTTTGAAAACTTCTTAAGGCAGTATAAAATGTAGGCAAAATATAACTAAGGTACATATCCAACAGAACTACTAATAAGAAGGACATTGATAGAATATCCTAACATATATGATTTTATTATGTCATAATGCAAAGCAAGGACTGACAGAAGTGGTACTGACAATCCAAACAACCGTGTGTGTCAATTGTAAGAGTTAAGAGAGACCTGCCAAAACAGAAAAATGGTGTCTATGTTGTAGTTTACTTCAGCAACTGGGCGTGCTCAGCCTGCTCTACCAGGATGGACAGCAGTTTTTTTCAAGTCCACTGTTAGAATCTATTTCTAGAAAATATAGAAATTACAAGCAGACATTTTGATTGCTCTTAAGACTTAAGATTTTAAGTTTTCATTTCATCACGGGAAAAACTAGTCATGCTCACAGAAATTAATTTCCTCAGGTTGCTGGTTCAGCTACACGTGGAAACATCTGAGAAGAAATGTTATCTGCTCCTTTTCTTCTGAGATTTTTGCCCAGCATCCTTCTTAAAGCTTTCTTAAAGAAAGAAAAAGAAAAATAGTGCTGTAAACTGACTGAAATTATGGAAAAAAATAGGTCGTGCTGAAGGGAAGAAAGAAGTAATGTGTCTAATTGGAACAGCTGTCCATGTTTTGCCCCAACTGGGTTCACTAACTCCATTCTATTTGGCATGGGAACATCTAGCTTGTTTATATACAAAGGAAAATTGTCACATGTCAGAAAAGCACCATTGAAAGAGAAAGTAAAGATAGTTTAATGTACAATCAAATGTTTGTATATCTTGATTTGAAGAGGAAAACAGAACTATAAAAATGAAAAAGAAGAAAACAGAGGAAATTGAGTTTCTATGATCTTAAAAAAGATCTATAATTCACAGAATCACAGAATCACAGAATATTATGAGTTGGAAGGGACCCACAAGGATCATCTAGTCCAACTCACCATCTAACACCCATACAGAGACCGAGAGCACATCGCAGAGCATAACACCAACCTAGATGCCTCACAGTCTAGCAGGCCACTCCGAGCCGGAAGGGGCCCAACGTCATCCAGCCCTACACCCCCCGGCTAGACCATGTCGCTAAGCTCCTCGTCCAGTCTTCTCTTAAACACCTCCAGGGATGGTGACTCCACCACCTCCCTGGGCAGCCCATTCCAATATGCAATTACTCTCTCTGTGAAAAACCGCTTCCTAATGTTAAGATTGAACCTCCCCTGGCGTAGCTTGAGGCCGTGCCCTCTCGTTCTGGTGTCGTCAGCCTGGAAGAAGAGGTCCACA
>WEKX01023875.1:0-24595 GCA_013390025.1 Pitta sordida | reverse complement strand
AATAGCACAAGGACTATCTGTTCCATGACTTTACCTGGGACTGAGGTCAGGCTGACAGGTCTGTAATTACTCAGATCATCTCTCCTGCCCTTCTTGCAGGTGGGTGTCACATTGGCCAATTTCCAGTCTTGTCCTACATCACCAGTAAGCCAGGACTATTGGTAAATTATGGAGAGTGGCTTAGCAATTTCATCTGCTAGTTATTTCCTCACCCTCGGATGGATCCCATCTGGTCCCATGGACTTGCAAGGATCCAAGCCACTCAGCAAGTCTCTGACTACCTCCTCCTGGGTTACACGGGGGTTATATTGCACCTCTACTTCTTCCGTCAGCCCACAAGTCCATTTGTCCTGAAGGCAATCTGTGTTACTGTTAAAAACAGAGGCAAAGAAGGTATTAAGTATTTCTGCCGTTTCCTCATCTCCGGTTACTAAAAAGACAAGGGAAAATCGCTATGAGCAGCAAATATTTCTTAATATATTTACACAGGTCTTTTTATTTCTCAAATATCTTAGTCTGGTTAAACTGAAACAGACTTAGGTGAGTAAAGTAGTGTATCCTGAATTAATTCTGAGCATACTATAGCAACAAAATCCTTATTTATTTTCTATTATTCTGCAAGAATTTATATATAACCTCTCTATTGATTAATTATCTTAATTGAAATAAGGTTACTTAAGTAGAGTACTGCAACACTACTTATTTGGAATTAAATGTCTTTAATACACTACATAATTTATTTCTCATACATTTCTGTAGTTCTTCATTGTGATCAATGTATGAGAAATATATTCTCATTATAGTCTGAAACTGTAGTGTTTGTAGTCAATAATGTTAGAATACCAAATCTTGCTTAGAGGTATAGATGAATGAAGGTTGGAAAACAGTGTCACAGAGGCTGAAACCAACCTTATTAATACACTGCAGTGAGTAAAGCAAACTCCTCATCATAGTAGTGGAGGTCTGGTGAATATACAGCCCTGACATCTCAGGACTGTATCCCTGGATGTAATTTTTCCAGATTTCAGTGGGGTTTCAGACATCATATGTTAGCATCTTGCTAAGAAGAGATACAGATAAAAAGTAAAATTCCCAATGCACAGATGGTATTAAAAATGCATTCGTATTTTAAATAATTCACTGGTACTAAAACTAAAGTAGTACAAAGAAAATATCTGAAAACCGTTTCCTTGATTTCTTTTGTTAATACAAACATGTACAAAAGTGTCATTTTAAATGCAGGCTTATGCAATTTCTTACAATTAAAGCCACTCTGACTAGGAAGAGGTTGTAAAATTAATCACTTTAATAATGAGGTTTGTCAGAGGATTCTGAAAGAGGAGAGCTATGGCACATATAGGATAAGGTGCAGTATAAAATTTCATCATGGTCACTTGTCTTGTTGCCCTGTTACAACCCCTTAGAAGTGGTTAACCACAGAAGTTAGCAATAAGTACTTATCTCTACATCAACAGGAACATAATTTTGTAAAGGATATAACATCATTCTTTTCAGATCTTGCCTGCGGTTGTCCGGTTGTCCCATTTCACAAACCATGGCCTTTTCTTGGTCCCTAAATAGTCAGAAATAGCCTGCAGGTACTTGGGTGCAGATTGTTTTCATACTGGGGAGTAAGGAGATCCTAATTCTTGCAACTGTATGATATAGCTGCAAGGAAGCTGAAAGAGGAAGAAGGGACTCATCATTTGGCATCTGTTATCTGCCTCACTGGCATCTTTAGAGGCCTTATCTGAGCACACTAAAGTAATAGCAATTCCAAAACTCTTCTGCTCACATTGTCATTCCATTGGTCATCTGCTATTAAGCTTACCAATATATGTTATCTATTAGTGGATGGGGTGTTCATGAGAATTGGTAGGACTATATTCTTGTTCTTATTTAGGTCATCTTTAACCATGATGTTTCCCAGCTGAAAATGAGCAAAAAATCCTAGAGTTTAATGTCTGAATCTTTTGACACTGCCTTCTGTATAAACACTGTACCAGAATAAACTGATTCTGAAAATCTTAGCTATTATGCACTATTTGTCTGCTTCTTGAATACCTATAGAAATTTTGTAGCTTCATGTCAGATGTGTAATTGGAATAACAAAGAATTTCCATTCAGAAAGACTTGTTTGTCCTTAGTGGCTGAAGTACTTTATTTATTATAACCTTAATTAGCTTTGAGGTCACTAGTCCTCTCCCATCCAGTTCTGTAGCAGATGGTCTGTTTATGAAAGTAGACAAGAAATAGATAAATTTTAAAAATACATCTGTGGTATGATTACATTCCTTAACAAAAATATAGATTAGAGTTCTGATATTTTTCCCATGTAGTAAATTATTGAGTATGCTTCATTCAGACCTCAGAGACCAATAGACAAGTTCTAGGGTGTTCCAGATATTTTCACCACTAAACAAGCTCATCTGCATCTTTCTTGGATATAGACACGCCCAGCCCCAACCCCACAGAATACCAAATCTACATGCCACTCTTACTCTTCCAGTACAGAGAAGTCTTCATGGAGCTGTTAGACTCTAATTAAGAGTAAATAATAAACAGTACAGAACTAGGGCATTTTCATGTATACTAACCTCTTAGAAAAATTGTAAGGATATAATAAGAAATAGTTACTAACTCTGAAGAAAATAGATGCAGTGATACAGAAGAAGAGAATGTTTTTCATGAAAAACTTCTGTGTGCTTCTAATTCAAATAAAAGAAAGAATAAATGCATGTTAGATAACATGACAACAGGAACAAAGACATACCTCAGAGAGAAAAGAAGTAACAATGAAAATTAAATGTTAATAAATGAAGGCGCTGAAATTAATGGACCAGACTTCTCAAGGCACCTCATATTTGCAGTTCCCATTTACGTTCTTGGATATCTAACAAACCCTGTCAAAAGAGTTATAATGAAGTGTCTCAAGGTCCGGGGTACATGTGCCACAATGAGGGTAACTGCATCAGATCAGAACTCCTCTGGAAAGATAAACATTTCATGTAGATCAAAAAGGTTTGACTTATCTATCTTTGAAAATCTGGCATTTGGAGGATAATTCAAAGTTTATGAATTGTTAATTAATACTCTTGTCAAGTAAAACTAGAAAATTAAGAGACACTGGAGAACGCAATAAAAAATTAAAATATCATTTGTTTGAATACTTGATTCTCTCTTGTATGTGGCCAGAAAGTTTTGAAAAACAAGTATTTTTTTTATAAGAGGGATGTTAAAAGAGTTGTGCTAAGTTCGTTATTGTTCTTGAATACCACTAACAATTTAGGAGCAGAAGTCAAGGATTGAAAAGAGACACGTAAATATTTATGAGCAGCTTGAGAAAGCCTTACTAACACTTGTTCACTCTGATATTATAGCGCAAATGACAGCTCTGCATGTCCAGGTCTGTTCAATGCATGTGTACAGGAGCATAGTTTCTGAACTGTGCCAGATCTAACATTCTTTCATCTTTCATTCATTTTCTTACTGCTTCACGAAGTCCTTAAGTATATATAACCACCATGTATAAATACATACATACACATACATTTTCAATGTATCTCTTACTCCTACCTATTGACTTCACAAGTATGTTTGTGACTTGAGAAAGGGTAAGAGAATGAATCCCTCAGATTATGAGTTTGATATTGGCTTTCAAAAATTTACAATTATGAGTCTTAATATATCTTCAAAATGGCTGAAGGACCATAACAAAATGGCTGTCTTGTCCAGGAAACAATTTTGGAGGCTTTATTAACACTGTTATGCACAGCTCTATCATGGCAGCACCATTTTCATTCTTAGTTTCTTGTTATAAAGCCAGATTCAAATGTAGACAGAATAAATGCATAACTGCCTGAGCCCATTCACCTAGACTCTAAAACCTCTGGAGGGCTTGTATCAACAGACCTGAGACAACCTACAGTAATACCTCACCCTTCACAAGGAAGGGGTCTTGTCAGGGTATCTCAAACGTCTGATTCGTAAACATGTGTGGGTCATTAATACACACACAGGCCACGCCCATCACCCCACCCCTAGCCAATCAGGAGCACTGGGGAGTGTTTCCTGCTCCTACCCACAGTCGCAATGGAAGGGTTGCAATGCAGCAAGGTATTACTGTGCACTATATCTTCAACTACAGGGAAAAGTGAGAAAGTAAATCACAGAATCACAGAATCACAGAATATTCTGAGTTGGAAGGGACCCAATCAAAATGCTAGTCAAAAGAAAAGCAACTTAGGCTTATTTTATTAATTTCCAAATCTTTCACTATCAGGGGAAAACGACTGCAAATTAGAAAGAATTCTTAGAATAACTGAAAAGGTTTTCAAAAGGCTAGATAAATTGATTACTGAAAGGAGATTAAATAACCTAAGTGAAATTAAAGATGTATACAATTTGTTTATTAAACAAAGTGTGAGAAGGTATAATTACAATATTGAGATGTTCTTATATACTAACACAGAAAAAATAAGAATAATACTCCATAGTAAAGGAAAGTGTGTCTTAAAGAAGTAGAGTAGAATTAAGTAAATAAAAAAGTATAGAAATATTTTAAGGAAAACTTCTGTTACAATAAGGTCTATTAAGAAATAAAATGCTTTTTAATGATAAAATTCCCTCTGTTTGTTAATACAAGATAGACATAAAAAAATGTACATTGAATGGAATACTATAAACTAATTTGAGGTTCTATTGTTTTACACTCAGTTACATTCCTGGTTTACTACCAGGGAGGTGGACTGGATGACTTTAAGAAATTTCAGAAACTTTAATAATTGCTATTTAGTCATTTAGTTATATGATTATCTGGTTCTCTGCATCTATTTATCTACTACATAAACCTGAAGGGCATGTCTGATAAATTTCTAGAGTTTTACTTTTTTACTATGAAAAACAAAGAGGTCACAGGCAATTAGAACTATATGCCAAGACACTGCAAGACCTGAAATTTCTACAAGATAAGGTGTTCTGTTCAATTTCATAAAAGAAAAAAGAAAATGAAAATTGAAGAAAAACAAAGAGAGAGAGAGAAAAAAATTTTTGTATAGTGTGTTTAGTAAATAGGAAAACTTAAAGCTTCTGAGAATGGGAAAATGGATTTTTTTCAATATGCAAAATAATATATAATATTTTGCATCTGAAATTATTTAGCACATGCTCTGATTCATTTTTCCAAATGTATGCCTAGATTGCAATAGTGACTTCAGCATAGAGTATTATACTTACAGCACAGAATATTTGAGATCCACTCAAAATCCACTGGAAAATTACAGCTGGTGGAAAATTCAGCTTGCATTAGTGGAATGAAATATTGCATACATTACACTGGTTCTTGTTTACTATCACACAATCTCATAGCCTTGTGCTTCTGTAGTCTCACATGAAGTGACAGGAAATTTCCAAATAGACTGATCATCATCATTTTATTTACTGCTATCTCTGAACAGCTTCCCAACATTTTTCATGATTTCTCCAAAAATAATAATCCTGAGGAAAAGTGTATGGAATTGTCTGATGCAAAACTTTTCTGAGATTATCACTCTATGTCATTGGTTTTAGATGCTGTATTCTGGAATTTGTGTTTCACATAACGTGTATAAACAATGAGAAATCAAAATCAAGCAATATTTTATTCTGAAACATTTTTACACCTCAAATATTTTTTGCAGGTTAAGTTTTTAAATAAGGCAAAGACAAGAATCTCAGTTTCACAGAATCACAGAATGATTGAAGTTTCCAGAGTTCTCAATGTCACCACCTGGTCCAATTTGCTGGCTCAAGTATAGCTGTTTGCCCAGGACCATATGCAGAGAACCTTGATAATAACAAAGGATGGAGACTCCATAACCTCCCTGAGATTGTACCAGAGCTCTGTCATCCCCACAGTAAAAATTGTGTTTTCTAATATTCAGTTGGAGCCTCGTGTGTTTCTGCTTGTGACCATTCCCTCTGGTCCCATTGCTGGACACAACTGAGGAGAGACTAGCTCTGTCTTCATTGCACTCTCCCTTCAGGATTTAAAAGGTACTAACATGCTGTGTAAAGCTGCTTCATATCATGATTTGGCTATTGATTTTATGGTTTTATTTTAATTTGAGAAGTTAATTTATCAAGAGGGACAGATAGATCTGTGGATTTCTTAGATTACCCAAGAAATGAATAGTCTATTCTTCATTGTTCTTGAAGGATTCTATGGTTTTGCCCATTGCAGTCTCAGCTTTTAACCTAATTCGGCAGTACATGATCATTTTATGTCTCTGCTTATTCTCATGATTGATGCCATCACATGCTCCCTACGTTGTTCTTATCTCAGCCATGAAGCAAACATACTAGCTAACATTTTTCTTTAGCTGTTTGCTTTTAATTTCAGGAGGTGAATACTAATGACAACACAAAGCCTCTATAGATGAATTACATTGTTCTTGTTAGGTAAATGTTAAAGGAAAGCAAAAAAATCACTACAAATGTTATATTTTTGTTTATAAGACACAATGTGCAACTATGCAACTTAATTTGCCTTTGTAATTTTGACCTGTCTGCATGTTCTACAGTGAAGTGTCATGGAATTGCAATATAAACTCAAATAGCGTCACCGTATCTGAAAGTCGGTAAAAATACAAAGAAGGATTCATTCTTTTTGTTCGGTTCGTTATTAACAGAAAATAAGTTTTGAAAAATATACTGCATAACTACAACAATGTGACTGCTTATCAAGCTTTTAAATGTTATTTCATACCTGTAAAATAATTACGGTCTTCAGACCGTATCAGAATATATTTTCTCTCATATGGAAAATAGCAAACAGAAAAGAGGGGGTGGACTTCTTTATTATTGCAACTTTTTATTCCTACCTAACACATTTTACAGTACTTCAGTTTGTAGTATTTTTATCAGCCTTTCTATAACTATTATTACTGAGGCTGACTGGTGCATTGAAACATAGCTTTGAAACACGTACCTCCTCCTACCACCAGATGGAACTGAAAAACCTTGTAATTTTTCTTTTTTTTTATGTTATAAAGATCAGAACCAATTTCTTTGTAATAAAAACCTGAAAATAGTCCAGAACTAGAACTTACAGAGTTAGGGAAGGGTTACTAAAGCATAGTAATAGCTACTTTGTTTGTACTGCCCTTTTTGCTTGCCACTCTAACTTGCCAAAAAAGAAAGATATCTTCTTAGAAGTGTAAGTAAAACAAAACAAAACAAAAACCCTTCAAAAACCCAAGAAACAACCCACAAAAATCCCCAAACATTGCCCCCTCTAAAAAAAAGTAGAAAACAGTCAACCATTATAGCTTTCCAGATTGTAATAACTCAAGTTAAAAGCCAACATATATGGATTTTTAAAGAGATACTTGTGACACAAATTGCAGAAATTTGTTCACTTTTCAATATATCTGACATTTAACTGTAGCAGGTTTTCTACATATCCTACAAAATGGAACAGGAAAATTTGGGAGTCACTGTGCTGCTAGAAAGTTATGACTTTGTTGCCATTACTGAAACTTGGTAGGATCATTGCTGTTTACAACTATCTGAGGGGAGGTTGCCGCCAGGTGCATGTGGACCTCTTCTTTCAGGCTGATGACATCAGAACGAGAGGACATGGCCTTAAGCTACGCCAGGGGAGGTTAAGACTGAATGTAAAGAAGAGTTTTTTCACAGAGAGAGTGATTGCTCATTGGAATGGACTGCCCAGGGAGGTGGTGGAGTCGCCATCCCTGGAGGTGTTTAAGAGAAGACTCGATGAGGAGCTCAGTGACATGGTCTAGCTGGGGGTGTTGGACTGGATGGTCCTGTGGCTCGGAGTGGGCCTGTGAGGGATCTAGGTTTATGTTCACCACTCTGGGGTGTGCGTTTCGTCTCTGTACGGGCGTTAGCTCGTGAGTTGGACTAGATGATCCTTGTGAGTCCCTTCCAGCTCGTAGTATTCTGTGATTCTGTGATTCTGTGATAAATACCATGATTGCAGTGTGGCTGTTGATGACTACAGGCTGCTCAGAAGAGATAGGAAAGGAAGGAGAGGTTGCCCTCTACGTCAAGAAGGTGATTAAGTGTGAAGAGCTGCCTCTGAAGAATGGTCAGGAGCAGGTAAAAGCTCATGAGTGAAAATCAGAGACCTAGGCAGCAAAGGGAACTTTATAGTTTGGATCTACTACAGGCCAACCGATCAAGGGGAGCCTGCTGATGAAGCCTTCCTGCTCCAAATACAGGAAGTGTTACACTGACAGGCTTTTATCCTGATGGGGGACTTCATCCAATTGGACACTCACTAGAAAAGTGGCATTGCTGTAGGCAATCCAAGAGACTCCTGGAATGAATAGAAGACAACTTTTTAGCTGGGTGACAGACAGCCCTACCACAGCAAACATGGTACTGGGTTTGATGGTCACCAACATAAGCGAGATAATTGGGGATGTCAAGACTGTAGGAAGTCTAGATTGCAGCAATCATGCACTGGTGAATTTTGCAGTCTTGAGAAATATAAGTCAGAAAAGGAATAATGTCAGGGTCCTAAACTTTAGGAAGTCAGACTTTCAGGTCTTCAGAGAGACAGTGGGAATCTCTGGGTGAATGCCCTTAAAGATAAGGCTGTGGAACAGAGCTGGCAGATCTCTAGGAAGTCTTCCATAGAGCTCAAGAGCTAACGATTCCCAGGACCAAGAAATTGGGCAATGAAGGCAAGAGGTTGGGATCGTTGAATAGGGAAATGCTGGTTAAACTAGAGGGTAAGATGCAAATGTATAAGCAGTAGAAACAAGTGAACTTGGAAAGAGTATAGAGAAGAAGTCTAATTGTATATGAAGGCAGTGAAGAAGGCCAAGGTCAAACTGGAAACAAACCTGGCAAGGGATGCAAAGAATAACAGGAAATCTTTCTACAGGTATGCTGATTGCAAAAGGAAGTTCAGAGGTTCACCCCCTCTGAGAAGCAAGGCTGGTGAAATGGTAACAATGGATGAGGAGAAGTCTTTCCAATATTTTAGTTCAGTCCTTGATGTACCAGGTCATCTGCATTTTCTCCATACCCAGAAAAACTAATTATTTCTAAAACCTTTAAACTGACATTATTTCTTTTGTATCCCTTGATTATTTTGGACTCCTTTAACACAACCAGAATACCCTGTGTTTAGACTGAATTGAAACATTACTCGTAGTTAGAAACACTTCTTTCTCTCCTGACTAGTGGCTGACCTGTCAAACTTTCTGTTAAAATTTTCAAAGAAATATTTGCTCTCTGTCCTGTGATGTGTTATTATGCATGTTTACTTTTTACAAGGCAAAGCTGTAATAAATACATAATGAAGGCTTTTAAGCATTGCTGCATAATTTCCAGAAACCAAGGATTTTCTGCTTTTCAGCTTGATACCTGGAAGCTCAATCTTATGAAGCTCAAGTGCATATAATTTGGAAGGAATTCCTTTGGTATGTTTGCTTTGTTTTAGTTGGGGTTTTTAATGAGTTTGTATTAAATATTTATTATATATTATATATAATTAAATATTTATTAAAAAGCAAATGATCAATATGTAAACATGATGGTTATAAATACATGCTTCCTGTTTCATGTACCTGTGTATAAGAAGAAACACAGCAAAGAATATCAGTGTGCATCTGTGAATCTGTGAATTATATATAACTAAGCTTCTTGGTATTTCTCACATTTCTTTCACAGAACACAACTAACAGTTGTGAGGTTTTTTTTCTTTCCCTTTATCTCTATTGTTGTCAGATTTTCTTATTCAATTCCTTGACCTTTTTGTTATTCTTTCTTTGACATAACAGCCCCTTTTATTGCCTCTGAAATTCTTTTCTGTCTACAGCCTCCACCTAGACTTTCTGTATCTGAGAAACAGATCATACCACTGATGTTGTCAACATATACATGGAAGGCAGAACATTGTGATAATTAGTATTACAAAGAAGAAACTGAGACATATGATCAACTCCTACCTAGAAAAAAATAGCACTTTTTACAAATGAGCGTCAACTTCATTTGTATATTCTTAATAAACAAGACTGAATGTTAAATTAAAGTTAGGAAAGATACTGTTTATTGAGGAGTTCTGAGTAGGAGAGGTATTATTTAAAGAGATAATAGCTTATTATTTTCCTGAAAACCCTTACAGCAAGGTAACCCTTAAAACAAGAAACTACCTGTTTCTTTCATTTTTTATAAAGTACCTCGCAAGCTTCCAGCCTTCTTCAGCACCAGATGACAGCCTGATAAAGCCTGTAAAAGAGCTGAAGGCAGTTTGCATGCTCTGTGAAATCCTTGAAAAAAATTAAGAAGAGAAAGCAGCTTGTTGATGTTTCACAGAATCACAGAATCACAGAATACTATGAGTTGGAAGGGACCCACAAGGATCATCTAGTCCAACTCACGATCTAACGCTCGTACCATCTAACGCCCGTACAGAGATCGAACGCACACCCCAGAGTGGTGAACATAAACCTAGTTCCCTCACAGGCGCACAGGCCACTCCCAGCCAGGAGGGACCCACAGTACCATCCAGCCCTACACCCCCAGCTAGACCATGTCTCTAGGCTCCTCATCCAGTCTTCTCTTAAACACCTCCAGAGACGGCAACTCCACCACCTCCCTGGGCAGCCCATTCCAATGAGCAATCACTCTCTCTGTGAAAAACCTCTTCCTAACATTCAGTCTAAACCTCCCCTGGCGCAGCTTAAGGCCATGTCCTCTCATTCTGGTGTCATCAGCCTGAAAGAAGAGGTCCACATGCACCTGGCGGCAACCTCCCTGCAGGTAGTTGTAAACAGAAATGAGGTCACCCCTGAGTCTTTTCTTCTCCAGGCTGAACAACCCCACTTCCCATAGTCGCTACCCATAGGGCTTGTTCTCCAGTCCTTTCACCATCCTTGTCGCCCTTCTCTGGACCCTCTCAATCAGCTCAATATCCTTCTTAAACTGGGGACCCCAGAACTGCACACAGTATTCAAGATGTGTTTCATAAAGGAAGTAGAAAAAAAGTCTGTATGAGAAAGTGTGGTCCCTTTATTTAGTTCATGGGTGCCCCACAGAGTTAGGAAGAGGCAAGGTAACTCATGTATTAGTTATGAGGCATTGCTTCCTTTTGATTTAGGATGAACTCCCAGAAGAATCTTCGGTACTAGTGCCGTGGTTTGACCCTGGCTGGATGCCAAAGATTCACCACAACCTCTCCTGGAGGAGAAAAACTGGAAAATAAAACTGGAAAATAAAATAAAATAAAACTGGTCACAGGCAAAAGAAGCAAGGCAACTAAAAGTAAAGAATATAAAGGATTTATTTACTTACTAACAAGATCAGAACTGCAAAGGACGCATCATTTAAAAGGCAACCTTTTCCCTCCACCCCTCCTTCTCTTACAACAGATGTCATATTCCCTTTTTTCCCCAGGAGACAAAGGAGGAATATAGGGTAGGGGTAAACCAGGCAAGTTGATATTTCTGACCAGATCCAGGGTAGGAACCCTCTCTCTGCCCTTCCATAATGTTCTCTCTCTCATGAGAGGAAAAGGTCTCTCATTACCCCCTCCCAAGTGAGATCTCAACCCGAAGATGACAGTCCTTCCGAAATTCTCCATTGTCCAAGTGTCATATCACAGCATGCAGCTTTTAAGTACTGGCTTTTTACTGCTTCATGTTATGAGCCCATCCCAAAGTACATGGTTCAGATCCTACCACAATGCACAAAACGTCTGTCCAAAGGATCTCTGCTGAGCTCTCAGCTAGCTCCAGGATTGTGTTTCTGGGTTAGGAAAAACATCAGCAGTTTTTCCAGCTTGATCTCCATCTTCAGTCATGGGTTAGATGGATTCTGCAGCACTGGTTTCTCTTTCTCTAGTCCATGGGCTTTCACCATGGTCAGTCCAATTCACAGGCAGCAGCGGGATGCCTGGAAGAACACGTCTACCCCTTCTCTCGTGGGCCTGAATGGGCCTTCAATCTCCCAGCCTCCCGACTCAGGTTCTGAGCCCGTACCTACATCTTGCTACTGAGGTTTTTTTCTTCTCTCCTGAATATGTTATTCACAGAGACATCCCTATAACCTTGAATGCCATGGCAGCAAGCTAGCTGAGAGCAGAGCTGCTAACCCCCTGACAGCCAGAGCAGCAAAAAAACCCTAAACCATAAAATATAGAATTACTGTAAGAGATAGCATGGAGACAGCAGGCCTAAGGACTATGTGACTGCTGCCTATGTGTCTTCTGTCAAACTTTTTCAAGTGCCAAACAAATACCATCATGTTGTCTCCACTCTCTGCTCATTAACAGGTACAGAACGGAAATTCACAGTAATTTTCAAAGCAAGAAAGGCCAGAGCTACTTCTGGGTGCTACTGGAAGTTTGCCAGTGCACATCACATGGATTCCGGGTTCAGATGATGGGGACTTTACTCACCACTTTTACTCACCACCACAGAGGAGCACAGTGCTTATGGGACCTTGATAGGCTAGAGAAATGTGCAGATTCTAATAATATGAGATTTAACAAGTCCAAATGCCGGGTTCTTCACTTTGGTGGAGTCGTCATCCCTGGAGATGTTTAAGAAAAGACTAGATGTGTAACTCAGTGGCATGATGTAGATAATGGGATAATGGGATGGGGAGTTAGGTTATTTATAAAAACAATGATGACATGACCCTGAGATGGATAAAACATGGTGCTCATAGCATCAAGGTTATGGGTTCAATCCCTGTATGGACATTCACTTAGGAGTTGCACTCGATGATTCCAACTCAGAATATTCTGATGTAAACCACAGTTTTCCATTATCTTTTATGTTGTCTTAAGATCTCTTCTGTAATCACCAACCTGACCTCTCTAAATGGAGATTAAAACCCTTCACATAAAAACGAAGACTAAATAAAATATACAGAAAAATACATCTCCCCCAAGATCTTAATTGGCTCAAACACATAATGGATTGATCAGCCTCAGGGAAGATATACAAAGAGAAATAAACCATACCCATGATCCTGTCTATCTATTGAAATATGAAGTGACACATTCATTTCCAGAACTGGGTTATTATGGGCATTCTTATGCTCTGTGGCACAGAAGTCCATCAGCTGTCTTGATTGCATTATGAGTGTTATCAGCAAGTCAAGGCAAGGGATCTTTCACCAGTGCTCTACACTGGAACTCCCCCACCCCAGTTCTGGGCTGTTCAGTTCAAGACAAACACGGACATTGCAGATAGTCCAGAGTAGGACAGCAGAGATGATTCAGACACTGGAACTTCTGACATACAGAAAGAGGCTGAGAGAGCTGTGACTGACAGCTACAGGAGTTCATCGCAGAGGGGAGGGCTGGCTCAGAGTCATTATCAATGTGAATATATAACTAACAGAAGGCAATGAAAAAGATAAAACCAAACTCATGTCAGTGGTACTCATTGATGAGGCACATGGCAATCGACACAGTCTAAAACACATGAAATTCCACCTAAATGCAAGAAACAGTTTTGTTTGATTTTGGTTTTTTTTTTTTCTGTTGCTGTTTTATTTGTTTGTTTGTTGTTTAATTTTAGTTTGTTTGTTTTTCTTTTACTGTATATGTCATAAAATATTTGCACAGGTTGCACAGAGAGGCTTTAGAGTCTTCAGCCTTACAGATATTCAAACCTTGACTGTATATTCCCCTTGAAAACCTGTTCTAGCTGGCCCTGCTTTGTACAGGAGCATGTTGGACTAGACCGACTGCAGAGGCCCAAATGACTCTGCAGTTCTGTTTCTGTGAATTTAAAATCAGGTATAGACAATAGGTATTTCTGCTTTATTTTAAACCTTCATCACTGAAGTAGGACCTTGTACATATTAAAGCATTAAAGACAGTGAGAATCTGTCCTTTCTATATTTAAAACTAACAAGAATTTATTAGGCTGTTAACATTTTTTACTTAGCCTTATTATAACAATTAAGAGATTACCTGCACTGAAGCACTTATCTGCAGCAGATCTAGCCTAGAGGTGAGAATCAAAGGGAGAGGGAAAAGGAGATAGTTCATTTATCCTCAATTTGACACTAGACTTTGAAGTATATTTATCACTTTTCCAGATCTGTAGAGCAAATTTTTAAGTCACTGGAAGTCTGAACAAAACTTTGTAAGTGACTGAAAGTCTCTTCTTTGAAATAGAAAATGCAATTAAAGGTCTTATGGAGCTCTTGGTATATTTATAACTTTGCTATTAATGCAGGGGAGGAACATGACTGTTGTCTTTCCTGTATCAATCCTTGAATTTTGTTCAGTGCTACCATATTTAGACATTCTAAAAAGAGGAAAGTTCTAACAGATGCAGAGGGCAATGGTACTATCACAGCAGTATGATTTTCTGATATAAACTCATTTACTACCTTACCATGGTCATCCTGTTGAGTTTCTCACCACTCAAATTTAGGCTACTGAAGCATAGGGTACATGATTGACAAAAACAGCGCTTAAATAGTTTTTTCAAGTACTACTTCACCTACTACAATGACAACAACCAAACAAAAACTATAATGAAGAAAAACCAAACAAATAAACAAAAAAGAGACGGGAAACAATTATATTTCTGAAGTAGGGTTTAGAATATTTCCTAGTCAGCTACTTCAACCCCTAAGCTATGACTGTATCTGGATACAGTCATACCACGCATATTTGTGCCTACTGATTCACATCTTCACAGATATACAGAATATTTCTCAGGGAATATTAATTGGCTCTTTGTGGAGCACATCCCTGTAGGGCAGGGGGGTTCATCTCATGGTCTCTGAGGACAGCCACAGTTCACTCCCTTATGACTGTTGCAGAGGTTACATGGCAGGAAAGGTTTATAACACGTGGTGCATACTCCTGCAGTGCCGCCAGTGCCAGGAACAGGGTGTCCCACTGTTTCTCTGCTGGGATGTTCTGGTGTGAGGTGCTCTTGAGCATTTGTCCCGGCCAGCACCTTTCCAGGAAGCATCTGCGAAATATGAGTGGGGACTGTTGAGGCCCTGCCTTAGGGCAAGCTTCCCCACCATAGTGGCGGTGCAAGCATGCGCGATGACAGCGGCCTGGCAGTGGTGGTGGCAAAAGCAGTAGTGTGGATGAAGGGAAGGAGATTTCCTGCTTTACTGACTAGATTGAACAGCAAAAACTTTTACTTTTTGTTCCTATCACCTCAAAGGAAAATATTACATTATGTAGTCTTTTGGAGAAATAAATTCTGTTTACAGATCAGTACAGTATTTGAACACAAGCAGCTATTAATTTGATGTAAAGAGATAAAGAGAGCCATTCAGATTTTTGAAATAAGAAAATTATGTACAGTCATACCCCCAAATTTGTGAGGAACAAGTCTCGCGGGGGTCTTGCGGAACATCTAATTTGCAAACACTCGCAGGTCATTAGTATACATACACTCCACCCCCAGCCAATCAGGAGCACTGGGGAGTATTTTCCATTCCTCCCCATGGGTTCTCACAGCACAGGGTAGCAAAGGGAACCATTTCTGAGCCCTCTCTGCCTGGGGAGACACCCAGAGAATCCCTGGGCTTCTCTTCAGCCACACTGTCTCTTCTGGAGCGGCTGATGGGCTGCTGCCACCACGCATGCTTGAACCACCACTGTGGTGGGGAAGCTCCAGAGCCACGGTGGAGAAGGGATGTTCCCAGACTCTAGTCAGCAGTCACAGAATCACAGAATCACAGAATATTCTGACTGTGAAACAGAAACTCAATATGAGCCAACAGTGTGCCCAGATGGCTAAGAGGGCCAACGGCATCCTGACCTGTATTAGGAACAGTGTGGTCAGTCAGACTAGGGAAGTTATCCTTCCCCTGTACTCAGCACTGGTCAGACCGCATCTTGAATACTGTGTCCAGTTCTGGGCTCCCCAGTTTAAGAGGGATGTTGAGTTGTTTGAGAAGGTCCAGAGAAGGGCAACAAGGATGGTGAAAGGACTGGAGGACAAGCCCTGTGGGGAGTGGCTACGGGAACTAGGGTTGTTCAGCCTGGAGAAGAGGAGGCTCAGAGGTGACCTAATTACTCTTTACAACTATCTGAGGGGAGGTTGCCACCAGGTGGGTGAGGATCTCTTTTCTCAGGTTAAGGACACCCGAACAAGAGGACATGGCCTTAAGCTATGCCAGGGGAGGTTTGGACTGAATGTAAGGAAGAGGTTTTTCACAGAAAGAGTGATTGCTCATTGGAATGGACTGCCCAGGGAGGTGGTGGAGTCACCATCCCTGGAGATGTTTAAGAGAAGACTCGATGAGGAGCTCAGTGACATGGTCTAGCAGGTGAGGAGTTGGACTAGATGATCCTGAGGGTCCCTTCCAACTCAGAATAACCTGTGAAGCTGTGAAACCTTAACTTTGCAACACTTTGATAGCTGGGGCCCTTTATGCGGGGGGTGGCACTGCTGTCAGAGTTTCTTTCCCTTTAACTGCGGTGGCTACGATAATTACATCCGCTGGTTCCAAGTGCAGGAGCAGCAACGCTGGCTGTATGGACCCAACAGAACACTGCTTCCACCCCCTGCTGCGGGGGGGGAGGGCATGGGGGCATAGAAGCCTCTTCCTAGCACAGCAGCTGTGGCGGTGGTGTGGGCATGTCCCAACACTGCCTCGTCTCAGTACACAGTGCTTGCCTCACCACCACCATGGCCAGCTCAGCCCCATTTTCATGGGGCACTTTCCCTAGCCCTACGTGTATCACCAGGTGCTCCAGGTGTGCAGTCTCTGGGCACAGACCACATCGCCTTCGCCACCTGTAGCCATAGAAACAGTAACACGTGCCTGACAGGGGTCTGTCCCCTGGATGGTCTTAGAGGAACAGGGGACAGCATGACTTGTAGTGGTGCTGTGCTGGGTCTCAGAGACCACCCGGGGCATACCATGGTATAAGCTTTCTGTGGCAGGGACTAGGCATGGAGATATACAGGAGCAGGGCAGGAACTGCAGCACGGCACCACAGGACAATAAATGCCACGGCGAGTTAGAGGCACTCCGTCAATCACTGGGGCAGATTTATGGGCAAAATTTGTTGCAATCCAGTGAGGTCGCAATGGAGAAGTCAGAATGAACTGAGGCATGACTATCTGTTTCTTGTAGCTAAAGGTCATCCATCTGTCTTGAAGTGCTCACTAAAGCATTTCTTGCTTGGTGTTATGTTACTTGTTCATCAATCAGTTCTGAATTGCAGCTTAGAGGGAGCTATAAGTACTCACAGTGATATAGTGGTATGCTTATCCTGTAGTTTATACTTCAACATCCAGTGAATCCCATATACTGGGAATATGTAAATATATATTTCCAGTGCAAATGAGCTGCAAGGCCTTGAACACTGAAAAATGTGACAGAAGTACTAGATAATTTGAAGAACCATTTTTTCACATTTTTAGTCTCCAGGATCAAAGTCATAGACATGACAAGACCCATACTCTGAAGATATTTGCTTTGAGATCTGTTATATTGAATGGATGTTGTGAAGATTTCCACAAGACTGATGAATACCACACCTCTGCTGGGTGGAGAATTTTCTTCTTGTCTTCTGGGCAAAACCAGTATTCATCATCTCTGTTTCTTTAAGCATTGGGGGAATGGATTTATAAGAGGAATAGGTCATGGATTATCTGGGATTCTATAAGGATTATGAAAGTAAGAAGCAAAACTACATAACATCACAGATTAAAACATACAATAAAAATAAACATATTTGATGATTTATGAATGTGTTGAGGAATATATATGATGCAGGTGGCTCAGTGTACAAGCTGAAGTATTGTTGGAAATTACATAACTTTCCAATTTTTTTCCATTTTAGTAGTTTTAAGTAACTTTCTAATTTATTACTTTAGATGGTCAAAGGTTTATCTAATTTTGCCAGGAGTGATCTGGCTTTCTTTTCACAGACTCTTGCTGTTAGTCTGATCTTTAGATCATCAAGGCTTTGGGTTTCCCTGGACAAGACCTGATGAACTTCAATAAACAAAGCCTAAGGGAGTTGAAGATTGAATATCTGAGGTGTTAAATTTACATGTTGGGAGCAACCAGAAGACACAGAGCAGATTAACAAGGATATTACCCCAAAAGTTGTAGACTCTCTGTCTGAGAAAAAATGATAAGAGGATTGAAGAATGTGGACCAAATTAGCATTAACGGTGAGAGCAATAACCAATAGAAGATCAATACTAATAAATTAAGATAATTGGGTAATTTAGAAGAAATAAGCATTAATTTCTCTGCTTGCTAAAATGTATAAATAAGTGATAAATCTTAAAGGAGTGACATGAAGTTGGAATGATTCACCACATTGAGCACAGTACACCATGTATGACCTCGGCAGTGCTGACCACAGGTGAAAGATCACTTCCCTTGACTTGCTAGCAACACTCTTCTTAATGCAAGCCAGAAGGCTGATGGACTTCTGTGCCACAAGGCTCCTTTAGCATCATTTGACACCTAGATTTTATTGTTGTGTGGGGTTATTCTCCCTCAGGTGTCTGACTTTTATTTATTAACTAAACTAATAAAAGTGCTTAATTTAGACTGAATGGTGAATAATAATTATTTAGACTTAAAAATCATTAAATGGTAAGTGATTGCTAACTATTAAAAAAAATGCTGTATCACTAGAGAAGCAGAATTCAATATGAAAGAGAAAGAAACATTTCTGCCAGAAAGATAAATACCAGATCTTCTATGAATCAGAGATATCCTGACACTTCAAGGATTAAAACCTAGTGACTCTGGTTATTTTAAGAGGCACTTGGGTTGGGTTTGAGTGTCCAGGTTCTGGTAGCAAAGGGTGGGCTCCTCTGAGAAGCTGTTGGAAGCTTCACCCATGTCCAACAGAGCCAATGCCAGCCAGCTCCAAGACAAATTTGCCACTGCCCAAGGCCAAGCTAATCAGAGATGATAGTAACACCTTTGTGATAACATATTTAGGAAGGAAAGAAAAGGAAAAGTTCTTTCACAGAAGTAATTGCAGACAGAGAACCAAGGAGTGAAATTTCATGAGAAAAAGAACTATGCAGACCCTATGATCAGTGAAGAAGGTGGGAGAGGAGGTGCAATGAGTGCTGGAGCTGAGATGACCCCGCAACCTGTGACGAAGGTCATGGTGAAGCAAGCTGTCCCTCTGCAACTTGTGGAGATCCACAAGGGAGCAGAGATCCACCTGCAGCCCATGGAGGAACCCCACACAAGAGCAGGTGGGATGAAACCTGAAGGAAGGTTGTGAACCCCCTAGGATGCCTGCTCTGTAGCAGACTCCCAGCAGGAAGACCTAGACTAGTGGAGAAAGGAGCCCATTCCAGGGCCGGTTTTCGGGTAGCACCTGAGACACTGTGGACATCCACACTAGAGCATTCTGTTCCTGAAGGAATGTACTCTGTGAGAGGGGCACATGCTGGAGCCCTTCATGAAGAACTATAATCTCTGGGAAGGACTCACATTGGGAAAGTTTTTGGAGGACTTGCTCCTGTGGGAGAGACCACAAATTGGAGTAGGGAAAGGATACCTTTCCCTGAGGGGGAAACAGCAGCAGGAACAATGAGTCGAAGTGACTGTAAACCCTGTAAGGCCCCAGTCCCGAAGCTACACACTTAGCTGGGAGTATTACTTTCCAATATATATTTAAGGCTGTTCACTGATGTTAGTTTACTGATGAAACTTTTAAAAAGCCTTTTAGTTTATTAATACCTCAAAATCACATAAAGAGAGAATGTTGCATACTATTTCCCAAGAGAATTTAATTTTAATTTAGTGAGAAAATGAACACTTCAGCAAAGGTTTTACAGGGATAACATACGACCAACGTGGAAGCATTCCACAAAGCACCCTGCACAGCAAAGCAATTCACAAAAGCAGCCCATCAGTTTTAAGTTACACTAAAGAAATTATAAAAGACTAAAAAAAGAAAATAGATTAAAAGAAAAAAAGACAGAACCAACAGGAGGAAAGAGAGAGAGAATAAGAGAAAAATATTTACCACCAGAGTCCTTCACATGGTGGTACCCAGAGGAGGAAGAAAAAAAGACAAGATTGAGCTTGTGTGCTTCTCTATTTATGTGCTTTGGTCAGTGTGACCACACCCGCCAGATGGGACCTTTGGCCTGCTGATAGGTCTGTGGACCCAGGCAGTAGTGAGAGGCAGTGTAGTCCATCAGAGGCTGGGTCAGGGTACTAGGGAGCGTGCTGTGGGAGGGCTATGTGCTCTCAGGATATTATGGGTTAGAAGGGACCATAAGGATCATCTAGTCCTACTCCCAAGCGAATACCCACACAGGGATCAAACCCATAACCTCAGAGTCATGTGCACCATGCTCCATTCATCTGAGTCTCACATTATTTAGACAATGTCACAGAGTTCCTCATACAGTCTTTTCTTAAGCAGCTCCAGGGATGGCAACTCCACCACCACCCTGGGCAGACCGTTCCAAAGAGAGATCACTCTCTCTGTGAAAAAACTCTTCCTAACATCCAGTCTAAACCTCTCTGGTGTAGCTTAAGACCATGTCCTCTTGTTTTGGTACTGGCAGCCTGAAAGAAGAGATTTACACCCACCCAACTACAACCTCCCTTCAGGTAGTTATAAACAGTAATGAGGTCACCTCTGAGCCTCCTCTTCTCCAGGCTGAACAAGCTCAGTTCCCGCAGTCACGCTCCATAAGGCTTGTTCTCCCATTCTTTCACCATCCTTGTTGCCCTTCTCTGCACCCTCTCAAGCAGTTCAACATCTTTCTTAAACTGGGGAGCCCAGAACTGGACACAGTCCTCAAGATGTGGTCTGACCAGCACTGAGTACAGGGGAAGGATAACTTCCCTAGTCCGACTGACCACACTGTTCCTAATACAGGTCAGGATGCCGTTNTTACCACACTGTTCCTAATACAGGCCAGGATGCCATTGGTCCTCTTAGCCACCTGGGCACACTTCTGGCTCATATTAAGTTTTCTGTCAACCATTACTCCCAAATCCCTCTCCATTTCACCGCTCTCTAGCCACTCATCTCCCAACTGATAGCGACGTACAAGGTTGTTACGTCCAAAGTGAAGAACCCAGCACTTGGACTTGTTAAATCTCATATTATTAAAATCTATCCATTTTTCTAGCCTATCAAGGTCCCTCTGAAGGACCCTTCTACCCTCTGGCAGTTCAACATTTACACCCAGCTTGGTATCATCTGCAAACTTGTTTATGGTGGACTCAATTCCCCCATCCATATTAACAATGAAGATATTAAACAGTACCAGGCCTAACACTGATCCCTGTGGGACTCCACTAATGACCTGTGCCTGAGGCTGGCACATCGCTGTAACCATGTGAGGTCCATGTGGTTGTAGGCTTATCCCCTCCCACCCCACTGTCACGGTCCAGTTGGTTAGGCTGGACCTGTGATGGTTCCTTTGCAGGATCTCAGAGTGCAAAACAAAATTCCATGAGAGGGTTTTGCTTTGATCAAACAGTGAAGCTTTATTAACTGCCCATAAAGGAGCAACGCGATAGATGAAAGAGTGAAAGTAAAGAGAAAAGACAGAAAAAAGAGGTTATAGCTACCACTGCGAATGGATGCTCAAGACGTCCCTATCAAGCAGGGTGGGAGAAGCTTCTAAAGTTTCATTCCTAGGGGGCCATCTTTTATACACTTTGCCCCCTCTTCTGTCCCATGGTCTCTTGCTAAGTTCTGCCTTTCCCTGCCACACATGCCCAAGGAGCAGTGTGTGAGGCATGGTCAGGGTCAGAAGTGAGTGGCCTTTTGCCAGGGGGTGTGTTTTCATGTTGCTATTAACAAATCCATCTTCCTGGACAGTGGGTTTTTATGGTTCCTTGATTCTTGGAGAATAGGTACAGCATGGTTCGTTACATCCCCCCATATCAGAGAATGGTACAGCACACTGGGCACCACACCATTCATTGTTCTGGGGTATCTGCACCTTAGTTTCCATAGGAGCTGCATTCCAGTTACAGTCCAGGGAGCAGTGCCTTGGCAGGTAGGCTTCTGCAAACTCTTGTCATGATCTTAGCCTATGTTTTTTGGAGTACCATACATTGTCCAAGTCCCTGATAACAATGTTGAGACAATACTCTTCTTCTGACCGACTCTTACACCCATCCATGGTTGGTTTTAACCCAATAAAAAATACAGTAACAGATCCAGTGTCTCACATGCCCATTCCCTCATTCCCTGAGCTGCTGTAGGGGACAAGATAGAGAATGGAGAATAAAGTTAGCCTGAGAAGGAGGTGGAGTGGGGGAAGGGGAAAGTGTTTTTAGGATCCGAGCAATTACAGACCTGTCAGCCTGACCTCAGTTCCAGGCAAAGTCATGGAACAGATAGTCTTGTGTGCTATTATGCAGCAACTGCAAAATGACCATTACATGAGAACTAGTCAGCATGGATTCTGGAGAGACAAGTCTTGCCTGACAAACCTAATCTCCTTTTATGATCTGTTGACCTGTTTGGTTGATGACAAAAAGTCTGTGGATGTTGTGTACTTGGACCTTAGCAAAGACTTGGACACAGTTTCCCATGGAAAGCTTCAGGAGAACCTCATAGAACACGGACTGAACAGAAGCATTTTATGTTGGGTTGGGAACTGGTTGGATGGACGAGCTCAGAGAGTGTTGGTGAATGGTGCCACATCCAACTGGCAACCTCGGAGAAAATGTCGAACTGCCGGTGGGTAGGAGGGCCCTTCAGAGGGACCTTGACAGACTAGACAAATAGGCAGACTCGAACAGTATGAGATTAAACAAGACTGAGTGTCGGGTTCTTCACTTTGGACATAACAACCCCATGCACCACTATTGGGTCANGGCTGCCCAGGGAGGTGGTGGAGTCGCCATCGCTGGAGGTGTTTAAGAGAAGACTCTATGAGGAGTGTAGTGACATTGTCTAGTTGGTGGGAGGTTGTTTGGGAGTTGGACTAGATGATCCTCTCAGTCTTTTCCAGCTCGGAGGAACTTGTGAACTTGTGATTTGTTTTTGACACTACACTGTCTCTATATTGTTCTGATTTTCATGAGTTAATTCAACAAATTTTCCCAAGTTTAGTGTGTTTTGCCGCTGTTCATAACTGGTGACTAGTCTCTCCCGATCTTTATCTCAACTCATGAGCCTTTCAGTGTATTTTCTCTCCCCTGTGCAGCTGAGGATGGGGATGATTAAATTTGTTGGCACCTGTCATCTAGCCATGATCAAACCACCACCCATTTTTCATTAATTTAAACTAATTGATTTCAATCAGTAACTAAACTCAGGAAAAAAGTCCATTTAAAATCAGCATCATCTTCTTGTAGTTAAAAAGTCATTGCGTTTTGATAGAAGTTTAAAGTAAGTGTTTTTATTTCTATCTTTAAGAGATACACTTAAGTAATAATGATTGTTCTATTTCCTATCTTATGATTTTGATGTCTCTGAGATGTGTTTTTGTAGTTTTCACACATCATAAGACACACAAAACCCTTATATTTGCTATTCTCATCATGGATTTCTAATGGTGACAAATATAAAATTAGGATTTTCAGAAATCATGTTCTATTTTATGAAAAAAAATAGCATTAGTTCTACAGAATATCTGAATCTTTATATTTGGAAAAAAAACCTCACACCATTAAATTTCAAGCATAAGGATTGAATTTGACAATAAATACATACAGTCATCCCTTTGTGTTTGCAAATTATGGGTCTATGCTGGTCCCACAATACTTCTAATCTGTGAATACGGGCACACTATTAATATGCACATAGGCCACACCCATCGCTCTGCCCCTCGCCACCCTGGAGTGCTGGGGAGCATTTTTGGAACCTCCCCAGGGCCACTCACAGCACAGGGGAGAAAATGGAACCATTTCTGACCCCTCTCTGACTAGGGAGAACCATGGGGAATCCCTGCGCTTGTCTTTGACCGTACTGCCACTTCCGCCACCATAGTCACTGGGCCGCTGCTGCCACACATGCTTTCATTGCCACCATAGTGGGGAAGCTCCCCCAGGGCAATGGCAGGGAAGGGTTTTGGCACATGCCTGGACTGTGTGTGTCCCCTGAGGAGGCTGTAGTCTGCCAGGGATGACTCCTGTGTCCATTGTCTCAGATCACTGCAGGTACCTGTCACAGGCAATGTTGGAGCTTGGGAACACTTATATGTAACTGCAACACTGTGACACCCTGGGACCCCTTATGAGGGTGGGTGGTGTTGGTAGTTTTTTCCCTTTAACTGTGGTGGCTATGATACATTGGCCGGTCCTGTGTGCAGGAGCAGCAGTGGTGGCTGTATGGACCCAGAAGAACACTGCCTCCCCCTGCCGCAGTGGGGGAGGGCATGGGGGAACAGAAGCCTCCTCCTGGTGCAGCAGCTGTGGCAGTGGCATTGGCACGTCCCGCCGTTGTCTCGTCCCAGCACACAGAGCTTGCCTCATGGCTGCCGCGGCCAGCCCAGTCTCACTTTTTGGGGACACTTTCCCTGGTGCTATGTGCATCACCAGGTGCATCGGGGGCCTGGCATGCAGCTGCTGGGTACACATCGCACTTGGTGATTGGCTTTCTCTGCAGTATGTAACACACTTATCAACATCACCTCCTCTGCCTGCAGCCATGGAAGCAGTAACA